>JAIGNY010002044.1:5000-62500 GCA_020152595.1 Chiridota heheva
GGAACAGAACAAACCTTACACAAAATTCAAGAAAAAACTTGATATTATTGTTTTTCCAATTATGTTTTCAACAGCCTTATAATGTTTTTGCTATATCCTTTATGCCTGAATTTTGATCTGGTAAAGAAAACTGCATAATAAAAAGCTTATATGCAAATTATTAACTTCCTCTTCGTTTTTTTTTTTTTTGTGAGTGTGCATAAATTACGTGTTATTGAATCTCTCTGATCTGTCTAACTTGAAATGTTGTTAAATATGTATATGCACTGTCATTGCTAATGTGCCATTTGTCAATATTGGTCAATATTGTTATATAATACTATGTAGTAGATTTGTAGAAGAACCACACACGGGTGGGGTGGGAACTTTCCCGACCATATATTCGGTTAGTTTTCCTGACACTTCCTCTGTGTATTAATTCACGCAAACAACATCTGTAGTACTATTAGGCCTACACAGATTTACTACAAACAAGCCAACATGCCCGCCTACTGAGCGAAACTCAGAATGACACTGGAATACCCACTTTAAAGCCTTGAAAAGGGTCACAACTATGTAATCGAAGGTATGTGATCTATATCAAACTTGTAGTTATCTTAGCAATCCTCTGGTTAGCCCTCTGACTTCCTCCCCTCCCCCCCCCCCCCACCTTTTTATAATCCCGTAAAGGGGTCTTAATAGGTATGGGTTAGTTTCCAACCTAATTCCATATAACGCAATATCAAGGTAGCACGGAACTAATTATGTCCCCATTGAAACTTTTAGTTAATGTGACCAGTTTGGGATAATTTTTGTACGAGAACGCAAAAGATTGGGGTATTTTGTGATGCATATTGTGTGACATACACCTTTAAGCTCCCCCCTCCCCCCACACGCACACACACATACACACACTCGCGCGCACCCACACACACACACTCCCTTCCGACCGCATTGGTTCCTGATGCTATCGGAACCAAAAATGGTGTCGAGAACCTTCAGGTCGATCCAAGCTAACTACACTACACACACGTCACTAATATGGACGAACAAGTTTTTGTTGCACATGGTGCTGTTACAGTAAAGTGTGGTGTGAGTTAAACAAAGTGTCTGTGCATGCGATCTACATCAAGCTTCGTAAGTGTGATGATATTGATGAATGCTTGAGGATTAAACAAACAAATGAGAGACATTTAACCATGAGATATTATAATCTTCCAATTTGACGCTGCTGTAATCTCTCCCCAAAGGTGGCATCGACCTAGTTTAATCCGTTTTAAAAAATACATCTAGTCGTCGGCACGATGTTTTATTACGATATCTTATTGAAAAAAATAATGACTTTATCAAAATGTAGACATATTAAGAGCAATGGCCGCTTTTTTTTCAAAACTGGATCGAGAAAGAGAGTTCATAAATGTTTAAGATTATATCGATATGAAAATATCAGCCATGGCAGCAGGTCAGATGACTACATACATAAACTATTATGTTATTTTGTTTATTTTTTCAAATAATGCTTTAGTAGCCCTTCACACTTGTAGTCACAAGATGGAATTTATGTCCATTGACATAGACAGAGTTCGCTAGTTCTGATATGCCTCTTTCAACTAATCTGCCATTCAAAACTATAATTTGCTTTCTCAACTCCCATGCATCGTTATGAGTTTTTTCTTTCTACTATCAGACTATTAATCATTTGTAATAGGTGGGCTCTTCCACCTTAAAGAGGGCCTGCCATGGATTTATAATTGGCTCTTAATTGATTAATTGAATCATTTGCTATTCAAAAATGTAGGTTTCGTTTGCTAAATTCCATTAAATTGTTTTTATCAAGGAAAAGAAAATGATCATTTCTATCAACTTTGAAGAAAAAACAGTCCGTCGGATTAGTAGCTGATGACGTCACATGACGTAGGTATAGTGAGTTGATTCATGTGCTGCTTGCCATCAACATATGCAACAACCTGGACAACGTACTGTACAGTTACAATTGTTGTTTATGTGATTTTGACATTGGAAGGAGAAGAAATTTAGCTGAAATAAGTTGTGTCGTAGGAGAGTGTAGTTGTGAAAATGAGAGATACAAATTTTCAAAGGATCTAAAAATGAGACGTTTATGGACGACGTTTGTGCAGCTAACTAACGTTAGACTTGGAGTCGGACTTTAAAAATTACACACAGGGCCAATGAAAAGCAGTGTGATTTGCGGAGAGCACTTTAGTCTGTACTGAGGATTATCTGCCAGTCTGCATGCCTACTTCTGCAAGCAGATTTTGGACTTTCTAAACGTATTATTTTTGGTTCCTGGGTCGGGTTCCACATTGAAAAGGGGTTAGAGTTTTCTGAGCGTTAGCGTTGGGCCCGATGCAGACGTTCCTGGTAATAAGCCTAGGCTGTAGTTTAATAGTACTAGTCTACTACAACCAGCACCAATTCCGCTACAAGCTCTAGCCTAACCTTGATGAACAACGACCTGCAAAGAAACCAAGGCCTTCTTGAAAACATCGTGTCATAAAACAGGCTAGTTTAAGTTTCGCATGCAAGCTAGGATGAAATTTGGTTTACATTATAATGTGGAGATGTTCTGTGGTACTAGTATAAGCAAGGTAGCCGGGCATTACCGCCAAAATATGAAGTTTTAATTTCAAATAGGCTTATGCTACATTACGGTCACAGTGATCCCATTCAAACGTATCCCCTTTTTTTATTCCTTCAAATTAATGATATTTTGTACTTAACATAGCATTACCAATTCTTTTTATTTATCTTTCGGGCCCTTTTTTGTGGCCCATTTTCCCATTTCTAAAGTCAAGTAATAAATATTGTTATTAATTCTTGTTGTTTACAATCACTGTATCTATTTTCTCATATATGCTATTCAGCTCACATTAATTGAAGCTAAACAACGTTTTATTAGCGATATATTATTAGCCTTTCCGCCATACCTTTTGGGCCGTACCGTCATGGCGGTAAAAATGGCAGAAAGTGCAGTTGGCAGAAATTTTCTTCTGTAATTCATAACAAGCAAGCTAGTAAAAAGTTGATGTAGGGTATTAACGTTCTCAAAGAAAAACTTGGGCTGCACCACATCTCTACAAAGGTGATGTAACATTTTACAGCATATTTATTTCTAATACGAAAACTACATGTTTCATTTTTAAACAAAGACATGAACCAAGTTTTACTTCTACAAGTTAACATTGCCATTGAAAAAAATCTTTTACACGCTGTCTGAATAAGATGATGACAGATTTCCAAGTTAAAATCGCATGAATCTGTAAATTGACAAAATTAACTTCCATATTTGTTTTGCCAGTGAAGGAATTATGAGGGGTTTTGAGACCTTGCTCTTTATAATACTATTTTGTATGTCGAATAGAAAAACTTATGCCTACATGCATGACAAGAAAATATATCATTCTAGAGTGCAAAAAATGGTGTGGTAAAATCCTAAGTAACAAAATTACATGCTAAGTAACAAAATTACATGCCTGCATAGTTAAGATATCAAAACATTTAATTTTTGTAGATGGTTAGAGAAATCTGTGAGGAATATGACAGAACGACCACAGATTATGTTGAACATTTGTTGACAGAAAATGAGGAAGCCACAAATGTTGTGCAATTTCTAGAACTTCATCAAAAGGTTTGTTTCATTAGTTTTTCCCTATGCTTAGATGTTGTTTTCATTTATTACTGAAAGTTTTTTGATGGTGTAACAGTAACTTGATTTACATAAAACTTCCATTTGAAAGTGGGTTTTTTTAAATTAAAGTTATTCAAGCTATTTTGTCTTCACAATTCGCACATGGTGTTATATACCTATATCATTTTCAGTGTAATCTTTTAATGTATATTTATTGAACAACTTATTGTGTACCTTTCAATTTAAGTCTAAGGCCATCCTAAAATAATTGTTCGTTTGGCGCAACCCTACATGTCCATCAAAATTGGTCCTTACTCAAATTATTTCATTTTTTCTTATCTGAAGTGTTAACCTTTTATTGTACGAAAGGTATGAAAAAAAGCTGATATTGGCTCAAAAAACATTGCCTGACCTACCCAATCTTTTTCTCAACAAAATGAGTTACACTAAACCAACAATTAATTATGAATGGCCTAATTTAGGTCAGTTATTTTTATTCATAAAGAAATACATTTCATTGAACTCTCTTGCTGAGCTCATGGCATCATTTTCTTTAGAGATCATGAAGAAAGTTGAAAAAACTAAATCTACTAGATCAGAAGGCTTGAAGGGGTCAGCCTGAAAATGAAAGGTTACCAATTTTTAAGGTACTATAATGCCTAGCATGTTGATATGAAAATCTGAATATCTGCAGTGGGATACGTCTGCCTCTGTGGTGGGATACTGGGCCATAAGAATCCTGCACTTGCCCACCCCTCTGAGCACACTGTACTTAATGGGTTGTGATGGGATTTTCCCGATTATGGGTAGGGTATCCACTCAATCCACCAATAAAGTGGATACAAAAAATAAATCACACACAGTATTTCCTGTAAATTCTTGGCAGATTGCGAAGTGGGGAGAGGAGGGGGGATAGAGGTATATGTCCCTTGTCACTAGCTGATGTCACCCATGTGTGATAACAATCCATATTGATGATCAAGCTTTAGGTATTTTCAATCTCTAAATTGTGGACAAAAAATTTCACATGCCTAAATTACAAGCACAGCAGCCCCATATTATTATCATTTGATACATATGCAAATTTGTAATAATTTATGACATTGGGAAGGAGAATTCGTTTCTTACAAAAGCTGGATTTTCATGGGTCACATTTTGCCAGCTGTTGTATTTACAAAGTGGGGAAACTTTCTTTTTCAATGAATTTAAATTGTGTTGGACCTTTGAATGTTATTAAGACGTGTCAAGGTTTATCTAAAATCTTTATTTTAATCAAGGGTTGATGGAATAAGAGGGCAATCAAGTTTTGTCAAATTTACAAATTGCCTTATTAAAAAGAAGTAACAACAATCTAAAATATTGCTATCCATGTATTAAAGTTGTTTTTTTCATGTTCTTTTAGAATATGTTGACACTCAAGGAAGTGTATGCTCTCGCAGTGCTGGATGAGTCGGTCAGAAATCAGTCATGTCGCATTTCTATCCCTCCTCAACCTGTATGAGTCGGTCAGAAACCAGCCAAGTCGCATTCCTAGCCCTCATCAACCTGTATCAAGCGGCATGACAAAACCTACCTTGAAAGAAGTCTTTGAGAGGCATGCATCCAGATTCTAAACAACTGAACAAAATCAGCAGAAAATGTGGATGTAACAGGTGTTGATGGCACTTCAGACACACTGAAAATGGAGGAAAACACTCCTGGTACTAGCAACTGATTCCATCAGGTTTTGATGTTTATATTAAACATAACCTCATATTTTCCTGCACTTATATTACCTTTATGAAATGTATCTGTAAAAGAACTTTATTTTATAAATGGAATAGGGTTTGGTACATTAATGTTGCATACACTAGATCATCTTTTTAGCAAAAAATGAGTACCAGCTTTCTTGAGGAGCTTGCTTCATGGAAAGAAGGACAGCAACATCTCTATTGGGCTATATTGTTGGGGTTGATATAATTGGAAAGACGGCTCAAAAAAATTGTTTGTTTGCCCTCCATTTGAAAAACAAGCTTAAGGGGCGGACGGAAAATGTATAATTTTGAACAGGTCATTAAAGAGTTGAAAATCATGGCTGCAAGATCATTGGGACAGTATACGGCCAACTATTCATTTCACGGCCATTTTTCTTGATTTGTACAATGTGTATTATTAACACAATTAATTTTGCATGGCCAAGCTGCATTTTCACCAAACTGAACCTATTTTTTAGCCAATTCAAGTGTTTGAGTCGTAAAAAAGACATTCTATGAGGTGTAGGGATTTTTGAAAACCAAATATATATATATTTTTTATATATTTATTTATATATATATTTCTTATATATACTTCTATATCTTTTAATGCCGGTGGTGAAGGAGGGCAAACGAACAAGTTTGTATGCCTAATATACATTTGTAACTTGATAAATTTCCAACAGAAATTTATTTTATGAAAATATAAGGTTTGACAAATTTCTTTTGCGGACCCTGCGACAAATTAATTTTTCCAAAACAATTATTTCAAAATAAGAGAAGTGTTGGATTAGGCCAGGAAGAATAACTAGCTTGTCATCTGGCAATTAAGTGTTTTATAATACCTTCCTTAGTAACAGGCAAACACTTTTGATAATTTATTGAACCCCGAGGTGTAAGCAATTATACATATATTTGGTTGGCTTCAACTTACTTCTGTACACTGCAGACCAGATGTGTTGTGGGCTCATTGTTACGGAATTATGTTTATAACAAGAACCACCAAAATTCTCAATGAGCACTTGATTTGGAACTAGATACATACCTTCATCTAGATTTGAACTAGATCCCTTAAGTAGTAGTTAAGAGGGATCAGTAATAGGGCAGTGATGTTTTCCTCTCTTTATAAAAGTAAGCATTCTAAGGAGCAAAAATAAAAATAAATCAAATACCATACAAAAAAAAAAAGGCTTCATTTATGTGTGTGTGTGTGTGTGAGTATTAGTCATTGCTGTTTTGGATGGGGTAGTGGCAGGGTAATATGGAAGCATGAAGTATTACAATGGAGTATTTGCCCATCTTCATGATGGAACCTCCACTTAGCTTTGAATTAGATAGGAGTGAAATTAAGTACAAATTGATTTTTGTTTTCACTTTTCAAGTAACTTGTTTATATTTGTCAAACTTGTAAGAAGTAATACAGGGAAAGAATACAAAGGAAGCACAAAGTATTTTGAAAAAGACTAGTACTTATTATCTCAATTTTACTTAAAGGTACAATGACATCTAAAAGCAACTTGGGTTTAATTGCTTTAAAATATAAAATGAAACATTAATATAACAAAAACTCCAATTAAAATGGCTTTTAGATAGTTTTTAATTTGTGGATGTTATTGTGCAATATATTTGACATAAAGTTGAATACCTCTCCAATTGTTTCTATAAATCATTTGTGTTGCAGTCCTTTTTAATTTATACTTTAAAAGTCAAAGTCTAATTTCATGTTCTTTTTTGTATATTGAACATACCTTAAGCAATGGGTAATCGGCTAAAAACAACCAAGGCTCACAACTGGTTAACATTGAGAAACACGCATTAAAGAATTTGAATAATATTAAACAGATGACACCACAAAGTTTGCCTAAATTCTAAAACCTTCAAACTTTGATTGACCATTTCTCAAAAGCTAGACAAGCTATTGTTTGAAAATGCACTTTGCTCAGAATTTAACTTTCATTCATTTATCTAAAAACTGTTACATGTCATCAGACCTTTAACCTTCTATCAATGGCTTCATTAGACGTTCATGCCATAGATGCAAAAACTAGCAGAAAAATTATGTCAAACGGTGCAAAATGTGCGGTTGAGGGCACAAAATATATGTTAGGGGATGAGCTACTGTAGTTGGGTTTGACTAAATATCACTATCATGGGTGACGAAGAAATAAGGTGAAACATTTCTGCTGCATTAAGCTTTCCTTTTTTATATATTTCCTGTAGCTCATATCATGCATGCACAGTTTTTGGATGCCTCTTGGGATTCTGAACCGCCCTCCCCTCCCACCATATAAATCAATGCCAGTGCTTTTTTTTTAACTGAAGGTGAAGGTGAAGGTAAACCCATTCTGGAATATCAAACTGGATCTCGGTATAGAAAACAGATATGATTTTCCACTTACTGTCACTAGCCCCTTCAAGACTTTGTACTTGGTGTCCTACATGTAAATAAGAGCCTAATTTGTAATGAAAAAAATTAGACAACATAAATTGCTGGATACTGGAATCCCGCTTCCTGCATATTCCGCTGAAGGAAAGAAAGAGCTCCCTGGTCTTGGTGAAAATGCATACCGGAAGTGGTACCCTTACATGTTTGCCGAGATATCTCCAACTCTGCCAGTGTCTGTAGATAGTATAAGGATAGTGTCTGTGAAAGAAGAAATGCATTTCATTAGAAAGATATATGACAAGCACTGATACTAACACTTATAAATTGATTGATGCTAAACTAAAACATGATTTTGCCACTTGGCAGGTACAGTATAGAAATATATTTCCTGATTATTTGTTTTTAACATTTTATCATTGAATAATATGCAAGTTGTTTGTTCAGACAAAATACAATTTTGCTTGTGCACATAAGATATTCTGCTTGTCCACAGAACGTTTATAATCAATTGGAGGACTGTACTTTATCAGAAAAAGAAGAAGATCTCTAGTTGTTATGTGTAACCTGACAGGAGCTTCATCTTACCTAAAAAACAATCATTTCTTATTTACCTTAGTATTATTTTTTTTATTATTCCTCCCATACTTGAAGCTTTGCTTTGGTCTGACATTGCGAATACCATTCCTATAAATGTCTACATTAGATGGGATCCTTGAAAGAATGATTAGTGAAATGAGGGGTAACACATTCTTTATTTCAATAAGAACAAGAGAAAAAGATACTAAAGAGGCTGTTAAAATTATCTGAAAAATCGTGCATAAGCTAAACCGCGCAGAACTTGAGGAAAAACAACCTGTATCCAGAATCATCCCAAGGTATCCTGGTATACCAAGGTTATGCTGCACTACACATAGATCTAGCATATCAAAAATGGGGTAATTCTCTGTAACAAAATGCAGTAAAATTTAAAGATATATTATTCCAAACAAAATCTAAATGATTTGCAATGCTACTCACTCATGAAATTCAGTATCAGCTCTATTTCCATATTTCTGACTGTACTGAAACAGTGCAACTTGTAAAACATGGTGATTCAGACAAACTGGCTGAAATCCAGGGTGGGCATTCTCTGTCTTCTTCCTCACTTTTCATCTTGACAAGAACCCTCTGCATCTCTTTGCAGCATTGGCACTCGTTCACTTTTGGCATAATCTGAAAATTGCCACATGTGCATCTAAAAAGAATAAATGATGAAATAAATTATAAAAACCTTTTGAAGAACAAAGTTTACTTGTCGAGCCAAAATGGCAACTAAGTAATACTGCACATTAGGGTCATCGGCATAACTAGCCTTTTTCCAGCAGTGTCAAATTGGCAATTTTTAAGCTAAGTTTATTTTCCCCAAATTTGATTATTTTACCAGCAATGCTTTGACAATTATTTCTGAAATAGGGACATTTAAATGAACAAATTTCCAAAATATAAACCACACTTTTTAAAAGAACTTAAAATTTATCAGAATAATTAGATACTTTGCTTTGTATTTTTGTAAACTAACATCCACATTGAAAATTATGATTGGAATGTTTGTTTGTTTGATGGGAGTTTAAAGGCACCACAACAGCATGGTCAAATTGTGCCTAAAAGGTTAGATCATTCCAAAGGTAGGAAGGAGAGTAAACAGGGGGAGATTAAAAGAAACACGAGAACTAAAAGCCAGAAAGCTGGGATTGAAAGAGGAGGTGTGTGGGTGAAGATATAATGTAGAGAGAGAGGGGGTGATGAAAGAGGACTAAATATGGTTGTAGAGGGAAGCATGATGAAGGAAGGACATAATTTTATCCGGAGGTTTTTGTTGTTTTTGAGAGCTCGGCTATTGATACGGGCAGCAAGGAAAGCTCTGGGAAGGTTGTACAGGGGGAAAGCAAGGAGAATGTGGTGGATTGTGAGGGTGCAATGGCAATTGTTGCAGAGGGGTGGGGGAGCCAATAAGGAGGTGGGAGTTAGTGAGGTGGGTGTGACCTATTCTAAGGCGGGTAATGTGGATGTTGTCGACACGGGATAGGCTGTGAATGGTGGGTTTGATTGGAATGGTGGACTGAATGACGTGGAGTTTGTTATCAATTTGGGAGTCCATGAGGTTTGCCAGCGGACAAGCTGACAAGGGAAGCGATAAAGGTTTGATGTTAGAGAGGTTTGGGAAAAGGGGTAGGGGGAAGGGTGAGGGCAAGCTTAGCAGCTGCATCAGCCCTGTCATTGCCAGGGATGCCAACATGGCTGGGTATCCAGAAGAAAATAATATATTTCCTACGGAGGGGGCGAAAGGATTTTACGGAGGATGAGGTGAGACGTGGGGTTATTCTATTTAACATTGAGTAATGAAGTAAGGACAGCATTAGAGTCGGAGAAGATGGCAAAGTGGCTGAGCGGAGAGTATTCAATAAAGTTGAGGGCGAGGGTGATGGCCTTGGCCTCGGCCGAGAAGATGGATGAGTAGTCGGGAAGCCTGCTACTGAGGGTGATGTCTTGGATGACGGCAGCAGCAGCTGTCTTGTCGCCTTCTTTGGAGCCATCAGTATAAATGGAGGTATAGTTTGAGAGTTGGTCTTCGATTTGCTTGTGGAGGCTGATGAAGAGGTTAGGGTGGGTTTGGGTTTGTGATGAATGGAGAGGTCCAGGTGGATAGTAGGAAGGGTGGCCCAGGGAGGAAAAGTGGGCCAGGAGAAAGTGAGATTGGAATGCTATAAAATCCATCTAAAAAAGAAATCTCCCTCCGCCTCACAAACAAAAAACAAATCCCTGCCTCTCGCATTACAATATGTGGTTAAGAGAGAGACGCAGTTCGGATTCGAGACAAAAAATCCGTACAAATAGTATCATGTTTTTTTAATAATAATATTACTTAACTGCTGTAGAAATAAACAAGCATATTACTGATTTTGAAAGCAAAAAAAAAAAAACAGATCGCTTACAAGTACCGGATCTTCCGCGATCTGGGTGGATCCTATTGTAAAAGCCCGGGACTAAATAGGCCCACTAAGATAAACAACGGCTCTCAGTATGCGTTAGCTATGCAAGGTATACATGTACATGTACAGCAGCCTAAACTGTACTAGATACTTTAGATGCCCAGGACTGTTCAGATGTCAGGATACCAGTGGCATCAGCAAGACTATGCAAAATGCAAATGTGCATAACGATTAATAACACTGATTCTGTACATTGACTAAGGTACAAGAAGTATCTAAGCCTTTAAACAAGAATATTTTTTACACAGAGTAGAAAAACTGATTGAATTATCCATTACTTTAATTTAATTTTTCGAAGTCATTATAGACACGGCTGCCGTGCTTATTGTCGTATAAAATATCTTATAGACACAGATATCATCGACCAATCAGCGACATTCCCGGGTTCCCGCTCTACTTAAGTCGTTACTCGTAAATACCGTCAGTCCTTCGCGCGGTGTGCCATGCCTGGTAGGCAGAATGAAGAAAACAGATTTTGATTCTTTCACCACTTTGCCGAATAATATCATTCCTCCCCAATGTTCGATTCTGAATATTTAAGTCAACTTATGGCAATCCATGTTTGGTCCAATGAAAACATATTTCATAATATTCTTATACGGTATACTGTACGAAAAATTTGAATGCAATTTGTTTTATCTTTCGTGGCTTTGCCCATGAACCCCAGGACCTTCTTACGGGGCTCTTTATACCCCATTTGCTAACGTGGAGAATTTACCCCTACCTGGCTTTATGACCATTCACTGACCTAAGTTATATCAATATTCATAATGTGAAATTTTCACTAAATTCTTACAGAAATGGCACGGGGTCGCGGTGGCCGTGCCTACTTATTATACACATCCCTCAGTACGGGTTGACATTGAGATTGCCGTATGAGCAGCCATCACTAATGGCAGCATTACTAACACGGCTGGCATCAGTCTGACGATACTACAGGGAGCACTAGGCCTTGTCTATAATTTTGACGAAATTGTTACATGCACGGCAGCTGTGCCTTTACTTTTGATGAAATTCTTATAGGCACGGTGGACGTCACGGCAGACGTGCCTTTACTTTCGACGAAATTCGTACAGGCACGGTGGCCGTGCCTAAATTTTGAAGAAATTCTCACAAGACCCACCTTTATTTTTTCCTTAAAAAAATTGATTGTGCTTCAAGATCATATTGACATCCATAACCAAAACCAACCAAGTTCCAACATGATATCTAACCTTAGGGTACAGTACCATACAAAGAACAGAGTAGCTGTGAGTTAATATGGCCTAGGCCTATCTTGTCTTTTTTCAACTTGATGTCGGCTAACAACATACAAACATAGGGATAGACGTAAGGCTACAGTAGGCCTACTCACCAATCAACAGTTTTGTAACGATATGCCTACAGCCTGCGGTGGTTCTGCCGGCGGTGGTTCATTGCCTTCTAATACCTCTCTGCTAAGGCTCATATTGGTAGGTTTTCACTCCTTTGATTGCTTTATCACTGTCATTATTCCCCTCGATTTGATTTTTGTCAAAAACCGAGCAAGAATACAACAAATCGAGTTCGGAAATGTCATCAGAGCTGTCGCTACTTGAGCTTCCCATTGCACAATATATTTGGCGATGCACATTGTGCCTAACATAAACAATGAATCGACTCACTATACCTACGTCATCAACAATAGTGTGATGTCATAAAACACATTATTTATTTTTTGAGCGCTTGGGGAAAGTGGCATTTTAAACCTTACTTTTCGAGTATAAGTAGCTATTTTTCCTGAATTTTTAAGTGAGATATTCGAAATTGGGAATATCGAACACCTTATAAGAATTTTCAGCGATTTTTTTATTTTCCATGGCAGGCCCTCTTTAAGTTTGTTTAAGTGCGTATTGGAAAGGTTGTGTGATGTAAATACCGTTATATAGATTTTCATCAATGAAATATTTTATTTTGTATCTCATCAGCCACATATACATATGTGGGGTTGGGATATTGTAGTCATTTTGATGTATAGGCAAAGAACTGCCTGTACCTCCTACACTACATGGCCATCCACTTGATATTAGATGAGCTGGTGGGGCCCACCATATGATGACCTCATATTGGGGTCATAAGTTTTTGGAACGGGACCAAATTTGGTGATTTTTGCGTCTGTCTGTGTATATGTGCGTGTGTGTGTGCGTGTGGGGTTGCATGCATGTGTGCGTATGCCATGTTGAATAACTCAGGCTACAAATTTGTAGTTCAATGCATCCAAACACCAGTGTTTATAACTCACTGATGAAAACGTCTTTTTGAAAGTCCAAATAAATCCTTAGCCACACATTACACGCATGACTAAGCACTGCAGGAACCAAATTCACAATACCTGGCCCTTCACAGTAAGTTCCATTGTGTGTATATTGATAATTGGGAGTGTAATTACTGATGCGTAAAGTCTTTGAACTATCCGTGATGGGATTTGTATTGCTTCTAGCAGAGTCTAAAAGTCATACCCGCCAAAAAGAAGGTGCTTTCGGGTGAAAAGACTGAAAATTTGTAACGAGGATTGCGCGTAATGGTAGCAATTAATTTCAAAAACTGTAATACAAACATGAACTAAAATTGGTGGAAGGGTACTCTGGCCCGGAACTTTTGCATTCAAGGTTTTGGGTTGCAAAGGTCATAGGCCGAAGGTCAAATGAGAAGTTTTTGGTGACGGCTATATCTTTTGAAAGAATTACTTGGTATCTTTACAAATTGCATAGGTGGGTAGGATTTAGCATTCTAACAAAACCTAAAAGTAATTGGAGGTCAAAAGGTCAAAGGTCAATAAGTGCATTTATGGAAATTTTTGCGGATTCCTAAACTAAGAAAGTACAAGACCTATACCAACCTATGTTGTACCATGACACCTTGGTACATGAATTTGTGTCCCGTATAGATTCTGGGGTCAAAAGGTCAAAGTTCCCAGAGCTATTGACTGTTTCACGATTTTCTTCTATAGTTATATGTGTGACGTGAGCATGAATGGTGTCATACAGTAGGATACGATAAATGTAGAAAAATTGAAAAGGTTTATACTTATTAGGGTCAAGTGTCAGAGGTCAGAGGTGGTTTTAGAGGTAATTATTTACTAATTTCTACATTTTTGCGGCATTGTAAACTAAAACAGTACAAAACCTATACCAACCCTATGTTGTACCATGACACCTTGATACATGATTTTGTGTCCCGTAGATTCTGAGGTCGAACGGTCAAAGGTAACAGACCTATTGACCTTTTTTCATCATTTTCCCTATAGTGATGGAATGGTAAAGGTGACGTGAGCATGAATGGTGTCATACAGTAGGGTACTATAAATGTGAAAATTTTAGAAATTATTTTATTGATTAGGGTCAAGGGTCAGAGGTCAAATATGTACTTTTAGGGGATAATTATGTACAAATCTAAACATTTTGTTGCAATTTAAACTTAAAAGTGCAAGATCTATACTAACCCTATATGTTGTACCATGATACATACCTTGGTGCATGAATTTGTGTCCCGTATACTCTGGGGTCAAAAGGTCAAAGGTCTTTTTGTACTCGCATGGACAGTACATTCCATCAACATGCCAAAAGAAAGATAGCCAAGCCTGTCTTAACATCTGCTTGCACTCAAGCTCACATGGGCATTGGAATCTATCAAAAGTCACAGTGACCGGGCCCTGTAAGCTATTTCTCCCATTATGCTGCACGCTTAAGGTGATGAGAATTCCAAAACGAAGAACGAAGATTTCGAAAATCTCCAAAACAAAGAACTCCAAAATGTAACAAAACAAATTTAAATTCATTCTTTTTGGGGAAGTCAGTTTTTTATTTACGTTTATTCGTGCATAGTATAACTCCCGACTATATTGGCACAGCTTCTCCTTTCACAAAAGCCCTCCGTTTAACATTTGAATATCTTTAAAACGAAGAACGAAGATTTCAGAAATTTCTATAACGGAGAACGTAAAATAAAGATTTCTTACATAAATTCTGCTGGTCGAGAAGGAATTTTGGGTGTCGAAATCTCAAAAACGAACAGATCTCCAAAGCGAAAAACGAAATTTTTGAAGTAATTTCGGTTGGAAAAAAAAAACCAATACAAAACAATTGCCTCCTACGGCCCTAACAAGACACCTTGCAAGAACAATGTAGCATGCTACACACTTTCAGGTAGCCATAAGCAGACAAGCAAAATTATGAGTTTGAAATAGCATAATTGTTAGAAATAGCATAATACGTGCATTAAAAAAACATTGGAGCATATTTGGCATGCAGGCATGTTCAAATACCAAGAAGTTATGAACAGGGAGACCATGCCGGCAAGAATGGATTGGCCCGCTGATCGACCGATCCTGGACCAGTGGGCCGCAGGCGGTTAAAACAAGCGCAGAAGCTTCCCAAAGCTGAAACGGGAGTTTGAAGATTCCGTAGGCAAGTAGGCCATACAGCTGTACAATCGGGCCCAGCAGTCTCCCAAAGGACAGAAGAAAGATCGAGGCTACATGAGGTTATATTACCTGATTACGGACCTCCAGAACTTCGAACCCAAAAAATGCCTTCTCGGTCATCAGAATATTGATCAAATCTTCGTTCTTCGTTTCGGATATTTTCGACCCTAAAAAAGTTCCTACTCGATCAGCATAATTTATTTTAAAAATTCTTCGTTCTTCGTTTTGGCGATTTTCGACCCCAATGCCTTCTCGACCAGCAGAATTTATTTTAAAAGTCTCCGTTCTGGAAATTTTTGATCCCTAAAAAGGAGCGATCAGCAGAATCTATTCAAAAAATCTTCGTTCTTCGTTTAGGTGATTTTCAAATCGTCAAACGGAAGGCTTTTGTGATAGAAGAAGCTTTGCCAATATTGTCGGAATTATACTGTACACGAGTAAACGTAAATATGGTCAAGTGACTAAAACAGATTATTTTCCGGCCATCATGAGACCAGAATATATTCTAAAATTCTTTGTTCTTCGGTTTGGAGTTCTTCGTTTTGGAGATTTCTAAAATCTTCGTTCTTCGTTTTGAAGATTTTCGACCCCAAAAAAAGACTTCTCGACCAGCAGAATTTACTCACTGAATTTACTCAGTGGATTGCCTATCTGCTTATTGTTGATGTTGATTGCCACATTGTTAACATGAGGGTTGTGTTGTGATTGAAATCATACTGCATCTGTAAATACTATAGCAGGGAGTTGTCATTTTAGAAAATGATATCTCTTTGACCATACTATATTTTGTTCTAAGAGTTGTTTTATTATTTTTAGAATTTGTGTACTTTGATATTAGAGGATCTGTAATTGTTGTTGAATCATTGTTGATATGACGATTTTGTTGTGATTTTAACCAAATTAATCGAATTATTCATACGTATGTGATTTTCAAATATTTATATTTTAGATTTTCGATGATCCCTGTGGCACTTGCCAATATACGTGCAAATTCCTCTAATCTATATATTTCAAGTTCCTCCCTCTAGTTACAACGTCATTCCTATTTTCGCAGCCTGTGGCATTTGATTCTATGAATAATAAAGGTGGCCGGAATTGTAAGGTTGTGTCCTTTTTGTCTGTATGGCTGAGCTTAATCGAAGTAAAAAAGATTTCATATTGTTACATGATACACAACCTTTGGAAAAAAATTACATTGGATGCTAATCTACCTGCCAGTGGCATGCAGAGCACGTCCCGTATGCGGATCTTGAAAATTGATATTTTGTATCTTACTCAAATGTCACATTTCATTTTACAGTCCAGGATAAAGTTCATTTTAAGGATCACACATGTTCCTAATATTAAGGTTTTTTGTAAAATTGTGGCCGTCAGGTTCCAACTTCACCTCGACGAGTCACATATACATTTACTGTGTAGACGTACTTCAAATGGTTGTAGGCAGCGGGGTGATACGAGGGAGTGACCCTCCCCTCTCCCATTTTTCTAAACGAAATCTTCTTTAAATTCGAATTTTGATTAATATATCAATATATATACATCTATATATAAATACATATATATATATATATATATATATATATATTTATATATATATATATATATATATATATATATATATATATATATATATCTATATATATATATATATATATATATATATATATATATATATATATCTACATCTATATATATCTATATATATCTATATATATCTATATATATATATATATATATATATATATATATATATATATATATATATATATCCCATGCATGATATATTTATATATATATATATATATATATATATATATATATATATATATATATATATATATATATATTTTTATATATATATATATATATATATATATATATATATATATATATGTATATATATACATATACATATATCTATATACATATCTATATATATCTATATCTATCTCTCTCTCTATATATATATAGATATATAGAAATATATAAATATAGATATATAAATATATATATATATATATAGAGATACATATAGATATATAGGTATATATATATATAGGTATATGTATATGTATGTATGTATGTATATATATATATATATATATATATATATATATATATATATATATATATATATATATATATATATATATATATATATATATATATATATATATAGGTATATGTATATGTATGTATGTATGTATATATATATATATATATATATATATATATATATATATATATATATATATATATATATCTATATATATATATATATATATATATATATAAATATCTATATATATATATATATATATATATATATATATATATATATATATATATATATATATATATATATATATATATATATATATATATATATATATATATATATATATATCTATATATCTATATACATATATCTATATACATATATATCCCTCATAGTTGCCTTTTGCACCATTTTTGTGGTGCAGGTGTATTTTGTGGTAAATAGAAAAACATTCCTTCTTTTTTTTATTAAAAAATGTCTTTTTTCATCATTTTCGTAGTGCAGGTCCCCAAAAATGAGGTTTTATCCTATTGAATTTGTACTGCTCGTCCATTTTTACAATATTTTCGTGGAATACTCATACTGCAGGTATCGAAATTGACCTTTTGAATACTGCGGGTATCAAAATTGTATAATTTCATACCACAGTTTTCAACAAATCTGTCATACTACGGGTATGTTTTTCGGTTGGTGGGCTGCACATCCCTACCACTTTTACGATAAAGTTCCCCCCCCCCCCCCCTTCCTTTTCGGGAGCCTGTTACGTGGAAGATTTCCCCATGACCACATTCGTGGTATCGGCAGTGGCAAATTACTAGTAACTTATTAGCAAATTATGTGTGTTCATATGACCCATTTAATCTACTAAAAATAAATGCGACTGGTTAGCTCACTTGGTAGACCACCCACTATCCAGCCGACTGGTCGTGGGTTCAATCCTTGGTCGAGTCATACATACAAAATTTGGACCTGCCGTCCTCTCGCTTGGTGCTCAGCATAATGAGTTGGGAGCAGGGCAATGACACAGGCCTGTGCGCTGCTTGTCGGTTGCCGGCTTGGGGGTTTCTATAGTTAAAGCAGTCTGCAAATGCATACTATGTTGTAAGGTGTTATATAAGAACTGCGTATTATCATCACCATATCAGCGCCAGCGCCGCCGCCACCGTCACCATCACCTATTATTTGTATTATTATTATCATTGTCATTATTATTATTATTATTATTATTATTATTATTATTATTATTATTATTATTATTATTATTATTATTATTATTAGTAGTAGTAGTAGTAGTAGTAGTATTAGTATTAGTATTATTATTATTATTATTATTATTATTATTATTATTATTATTATTATTATTAGTAGTAGTATTAGTATTAGTATTATTATTATTATTATTATTATTATTATTATTATTATTATTATTATTATTATTATTATTATTATTATTATTATTATTATTATTATTATTATTATCATCATCATATTATTATTACCATTATTATTATTATCATTATTATTACTATTATATTATTATTATTATATTATTATTATTATTTTGAATATGATTATGATTACTATTATTATTAGTAGTAGTAGTATCATTATTATTTTGATTATTACCCAAAATGCATCAAACTGATGAGGTGCAAATTTGTGCATTCGTTGTGGCAGACGTAGCGCCAGGGAAGATGATGGAGGAAAAGTACACAATGACTTCGTAGGAAAATTATTGAAATTCAAAATAATTATTATCTTTATCTGCAGAAACTGCTAGTCCAATATGACATTAAGGGAAGACTGTGGTATGGGTGTGAAATACACCTCCCAGATTTGGCTATAGGATCGCAAACATGCGAAAATTCCATTAGCGATATCAGAAACATATAAATATAATGTAATGGGAAAGGGGTTGAAATAGGAATGCTTAACCCACTGTTTTAAGATACTGGAATTTATGTAGAAAGTACCAAAAACTTCAAAAATACCAGAAAAATATAAAATTCATCAAAATACCAAAAATACCAAAAGCCTACCCTTAGAAAAATTTAATATCCGGCCCAGATATAAATGCCATATCTTGCCCAAATATAAATTCCAGATCTGGGACAGATCTGGAATTAATATGATTCCCACTGGATCTGGCCAGATAAAGAATTGGGCAGATATAAATTTGGGCCAAATAAGTCTTGATCTGGAATTTCCAGATCAAACCTGATCTGGCTCAGATCTAACTTGATCTGGAATTTCCAGATCAAATTTAATCTGGCTCAGATCTAACTTGATCTGGAATTTACACTTCAAATTTTGAGCTGGCTCAGAACAAACTTTATTTGTATAAACAAAGAAAAGTTTCCCCCAGGTCGAAAGAAATTACCTTCGGCTTAACTCGGTTTGAAAAGTTCTATAAACCTTCATTCCCTTTCCTCGGTAAGGAACGTCTCCAGCATTTATTTAAACATGCAAACTTAAACTCCATGATTTGAATAAACAGCAGCTTCTCCTCGAGGAATTTTTTTATATTTTAAATTGGGTTTTTATTAATTTCCCTACGAAGAATTAAGCTTCATTATCTAACATGTCAGCTCACTTATGAAAGACCCTTCAACAAGTTCTTGGATTATATTTTGCACCGTTCTTTCTTTCAATACCAATTGCACGATTAAATATTTCATTGTCATTATTTGCCTGGGTCCATTCTCCCTTTAAATTTTTGTACGCTATGACGGCGAGGGCCGATGCATCATACCTATGGAAATGGTGTCTAGAACCTGCAGGTGCGATACACGCTAATTCCACTGCACACGTTACTAATGGACGAACAAGTTTTTCTTGCACAGTGGTGCTGTTGATGAATAATTGTCGATTAGCAGCGAAGTGTGGCGCGAGATTTGAATTATAGTATTCTGTCCGATTCACTCCTAGTTTGGAGTACATGTTTTCATTTGTGTGATAGTACTGGTGATTGGGATCCGATTTTACTTTTGGAGCAAAGCTGTGAATTAGAGACATGTAACCATGGTGACGTCTGACATATGGCAGTAGTAATTTCATCGAATCCTTGAATCGGACGCTGGCATCTCCCCAAAAGATGGCGCCGAACTCGTTCAAGGTGATCTAAAAATACGAAAGAAATTCCAGCAAACAAATTATTTTTTGTTATGAATGATTAACTTATAGTGCCAGGATGTAGAAGATTTGGATTAATGCCGATTGAAACTTAAGGGAGAGGAGGCAACGTTTGTTTAAAGGGAAGGTATCGTGACTCGTCCCATGAAAAAATTTCAGAAGTGAACGCCCACGTGCATGTAACGTCCGGTTTTCAATTTTCCTGATTGAATGATCGCGAAAAATCTGCCATATAGAGGGATTTCATCACGTGACTCTAATTCACCTGAAAGCCATTTTGCCGGAAAAGCGTCGTTGCATTTCACTCGTCTTCACACAGCAGTCACATCACACCTACAACAAACATACTGCCTGCTAACCTACCTACCAATTCAGCGAATTTTATTATTTTTGTTCGCGGCGGCGATTTTACTTCATATTTTCCTAACGTTTTATATATTCACCGGGTATACGAAGATTAACTTCCACGTGAACGCCATCTGATTGTTCGTTATACGCAGACAAAGCCTACATACCAGGCATAAAGTGTTCACTGCAAATCCTATACCAAAGGTTGAAAGACGTTGAGTCGTACAGCAGAAACCCACTTCGAACGTCGATCAGGATCAGATGGAAATCGAGAAAACGTCTTTGTATTCCCCGGCACACGTATATTAGTGCAACCAACGGCACAGAAAGATTCCGGCATAATTATCTTACAAAACTTATCTCATATAACAACATGCAAGCGTTTGTAAGTCTAAATTAGTGTACAGCAAACGATCGTTCTCGCCCAACAAAATGGCGATGTAAACAAAGTCACGCGACCTCATGACGTCGGCTGAAACACCCAAATAGGCCCCTTTGTTAGGAGCGGCGAATATGTGATCGACAACATCGCAAATTTCTTGCCATCAATAAGGAAAAGTGAAACAGGAAGTGACGTTATAAGCACGGCGGCGTTCACTTCTGAATTTATTCATGGGACGATATCTTTCCTTTAACACTGGACAGAAGAGGAATACTAATGTAAATGGTTGGAGATTCCTATTGTTAATCTTAAACTTGCAGGAATTTTGTTTGTTTTTTGTAGCCGACTAATGAAATGAGCAAATTCGGAGAGAATAAATACCATTTATTGTACCTTTCCAACAGTAATAACTGCATGTATGGCCTGCTGGGTCCAATTATGTGTTTTATATAGGCCTATAATTGGTTTATGGTGATATCATTTGGAGAATATATTCATTTTCGTCCCTTTGAACAAGACATGGAATTGGGGGCATGTCCCCTAGATCACCACCTATATGTTTTGTCAAGAGGCCGTTGACACCTTGGTTAAGGACGTTTCTGAAAAAGCGAAAAATATTTGTCGTGGATGCGAGGATTCTTTTTTAAGGTCCTCGACAAAATCTTCCTAAAATGTTTAAGATATTTTCTACTTAGAATATTGGGACTTTGCTTGACCACTGAACTAATCCTTTAAGCACCGACTGACCAAATCATAGATAAAAGTAGGTATCCGTTAAACTTTTAAAGGCAAGACTCTATACACTCTTAGAAAAAAAGGTTCCAGAGACGAGAAGGTTCCTAACACGTGACAAGTTGAAACCTTTTTATTTTAAGTAACTCTTAGAAATAATCCTTGAAGAACCTGAGAAGGTTCCAAATGCGTGACAAGCTAGATCCTTTTTTTCTTCTTCTAAGAGTGTATGTAGCAATTGTTTCAAGAGTTTTAGTTCTCTGACTATACAACATCACTCAGTGTTACTGTACTCAAGTTCAGGGCCGCTGGGAGGATTGTGAGGTCCTGGAGCAAATTCAAATCATCACAAAACAAGGCATCAGCTACTTTTTATTTTTCATATTATACCGTTTTAGCCTGGTTTTCGCCAATTTTTGCCCCACGGGTTATGTTTTCTTTTAAGCGGACAATATTTTCACCCCCCCCCCCTCCCGTCCCACACACATACACCAACAAATATACTTTATAGACCCTTTAGACTGGGCCCCAAAGAAACATTTCATCTACCGCCGCCTATATATCAACAGAACTATTCAAGTGTTTTCAAAATTCAATGACTGCTATTTATTTATTTATTCAATATATACTGACAACGACACAATTATATTCTTTACATCATTTGTCCCATGTATAGTTCCATGGCATCTATAGTATATATCTATATAAGCCAATTTAGGCATGTGAGACCTACATATAACAACAATCTGTTATATTTATTTGTAACATGTTGTTATGAAAAGGTGAATACTTACATTTATTATAATGGGCTTCCATGAGTAATTCAGTAGGTTTTTTACAAACTTTGGGTAATCCCCGAACGGGAATCTTCGCAATTCCACATCACATAACTTCTGTACCTGATTAAAAAAAAGGGACACATAAGAATAAATCAAAGATTACTACGTCCGGCTGTTTTGTTTTCCGAATATAAATACCTACAGTGGTGTAGCCAGTCTTTTGGGTTGGGGAAGAGGGCATGATGATGGCCTTGAATATTTTCTAAAATGTTGTCAACATAGCATTCTATTACACTATTCATGCACTTTTCTATGACGTTTTCTGCAATGTGATTGGACAAGGAAGGCCACCACCCTTAATTTGCATTGCTCATAATCAGGCATGCCAATGAGAAACTTCACACTGAACTGTCCCTTTTCTCACATCATTTCGGTGTTTAAGTCTAGATTTTAAAACTTTTAAACGAAAATATTACGAAACTTTTATCCATAATTTCAAATATGAAAGATCGGCATGAAAAGATTTTATGGACTTACAGCTTTTCCTCGCGTCCCTTTGTCAGGGAATAAAGTACAGTTGATCTCCCCAGAAGAATCAGCTACTGCCTCGTCCGTTAAACTGTTCAACGAGCCCAACTGTACATTACCCCACGGTAAAGGGAGGCTGTAAGGAATGCTGTTCGCCCATAAACCCTTGATTCTGGCCTATGATTTCCGAATTTAAATGACGGAAAACCTGGGCCTTTTATCATATATTTCTAAACCTTTTTTAGTTTTTACCGTATTTTGGGATTGTACATTCCTGATGTACAACCCCAAAACCCCTACGTCTACCTGATGGGTGTTACAGCTATGATATCATAGTGCATTATCTAAAGATGATGCATGTTCACCTCATATGACTAATTTTCACAATACAGTTCGCATTGACATGTTAACCCCTACGTCTACCTGATGGGTGTTACAGCTATGATATCATAGTGCATTATCTAAAGATGATGCATGTTCACCTCATATGACTAATTTTCACAATACAGTTCGCATTGACATGTGCTTGCTGCCAAAGACAAACGCATATCCATCCACCCACGCCAATTTGGCTGTTTCACCGCGTATATGCTTGATTTAGTAGAATGCACTTTCCTTGTAACAAAAAAATCGCTTAACTGACTGACTGAGAAAAAGTCGTATCGCCCCTCCTTCGTACAAGATTCTTTCCCATTTTGGAGTTCATCCCAGTGTCTATGAGAATTCTAATTACTTAATACAATCAGGAAATTATTTCTTACCTCCTTACGAGTGTCTTCTCTTATACCTAAGTCATAAACGATGATCTTCTTCCCCGGCATTGTCTTCTGCGCTGTCCCGATGATACCTTGAGCCTCCTTGTAATGATTTTGTGAAAAAGCAGTTACGATAACCAATTTACTGTATAAATAATCAATATCGGGCATTTCACGGTCGATATCAATATATGTCAGTTTGTCCGCGGTTTTGTTTTCATCGTCAGATTGATTTGGATCTGTCGGCGGTTTTTCTTCAGTAAGTTGAACATTATTGGTTAGTTGCTTTTTATCCGACAAGGAAATATTTTCAGTTTTAGTTTGTTTATCAGTGGTTTTATCTATAATCGCGGAAAGTGGCTCTGAATCAATTGATGCAATAGGTTTTTTCGACATTTGTACAATTTTTTGCTGATTTGAGTCGACATGTAAATTTCTCGCTTCAGTTCTATTCTCAAACGGAACGTCGACTTTCTCTCTATTTTCAACTTTGCTTTCATGAATAACTTCTTCTTCCTGTTGAACTTTAGTTCGTGGAGTTGAATCTCTGGGAAATCTTCTCCCTGCAATGTAATAAAACAAACATCAACTAAGACTTTTGTCAACCCACACCATGTAATTTTTGTGTCAAAATTAGCATTATTTTTTAACAGTAATTAATTTTAAAGGAAAGGTATCGTCCGATAAATAAATACAGAAGTGAACGCCGCTGTGCTGATAACGTCACTTCCGGTGTCAAATTTTCCTTATTAATTGCGAGAAATCTGTAATGTTATCGAAAACACATGTCGGCATGTAGGGCCTTATGTTCGGTCCGGCGAATGTGTGTCGATAACATCGCATATTTCTCACAGTGAATAGAAAATTGAAAAACGGAAGTGACGTTACCAGCGCGGCGGCTTTCTTTTTTTAATGTATTTATGAGACGATACCTTTCTTTTAATTGGGTAACAAGAAGTGGTGAAGGCTCTTAAATGATTCGTTGTTCTAAATCCCTAAAAGATAGAAATACCGACTGATAGAACAATAACCAGACATCGCATACGATACAAATCCCCACGCCACTAATAAAACACCTTCCACTCTCTGCCCCACATGCATTCCCCCTCTCTGTTCCACATGCCATTCCTTCCTACATCCTACCCTACAGCAATCGTATATACAATCCAGCTGCCATTGCACAAGTCATGACCCATTTACCACCCTGTCCCACACGCCATGGCTTCCTGTCCTACACACCACCTCACCATATCCTACAGGCCATTCCACCCTGTCCTACAGGCCATCCAACCTTATCCCATAACACCTCAAATCCAGATGACATCCCACCACATGCAATCCTACCAAATGCAACCCCACATGCCAAGCCGTCCGACCTATCATGCCACCCTGTCCCGTACGCCATCCATACCTACCCAAAATGCCATCACACCTGAAATTCCATCATATGCCTGCCCACATGTTCAGCCACCCAGCCCCACATGCCATGCCACCCTGTCCCACATCCACCCTGTCCAAAATTGCATCACACTCTGTCTCTCATACCACCCCACTTTATTCCATTTCATATAGCTACCAATAATGATGCCATCTTCTACCCAACAATCTTTCCTCTAAATCTTATCCCCTCATCTCTATCAACCTAACATGCCCCATTCAACTACCCCCCCGCTCCATTCACCTACTTTCATCCATTAACCAACCACTTCTACCCACCTTTGCCACCCCTCTCATCTACCATACTCTTAACATGCTCATACTTTTGTTTCATAGCTCTGTTGAGGTGAGGATTCATTGCTTGACCTTTCTTTCAAGGCCAGATACAGATATTTTAATTGCTATAACGTCACTTCTAGAAAGAAAAAACAAGGGTCAACATTGAATAGGGACGGAGAGGGAAGATGCTTAAGATGGTGAGGTAGGGGAGGAGTATACTGGCGGCGTCAGTGAAATTATAACAATGTCCTTAAAATTTTAAAAGTATACTTACAACTGAATGAAAAGGGATTGAAGAAGCAATATAAAAACTTTCCAGCATTTATGAATTATAAATGTAGAATAATTTACAATAGAAAAGTAAGTTCATGAAAAGCGTCACATATTTTATTAAGTGTTTCAACGAATTTTGTCCAATATTGTAGCTTGCCCCATTCACAGGGAACATGTCATTTACCATTTTGCTTCGTACAGCACCTACGATGTTCGGTTGAGAACAATATAACAAAATATCTGCCCAAATAGATTAAGCTGCTTGCAACTGCGGCCCATTAATCTGTTATTAAAACCGCAGATTTAATAGAATTCCATAAACTTAATAAATTAGCACCTGGCACGAAGTTGCATGCAAAAAACCTAGAAAGTTGTTTCTGCATCAATTTTAAGCTTGATTTTTGTTATTTTCATGGTTTTCACTGGATCTTTGTGCAATGTACCTAATTTTGTCTTAACCTCGATATAGCTTTAAATGTGCAAATTATTTTTATTTAAGTGTTTCATTTCAAACATTAATATTACAAGTGCTCAGCCCATGCTTCCACTTTTGAGCTCTGAGTTTGAGTATGTCGGATAACTGGATACTGTAAAACAGGTATAGTTTGGCTTCCTTCTTTTGTTTTGTATTTCACTTTGCTAATTGTTTCTTCATTTTCTTCAAAGAAATCATTCGGCTCACCGGATGTCCCGGTATCACGGCGGTGGGCCAGCGTATTTTTGAGACCATTCTTAAAGTATAACTTAAAATCCTTTAATTTTAGGTTGTTTTAAAAACCTATACTTACACAAGCATCCCACAGATCGACCGGCCTCTCAAAGCCCCCACTAATACCTAATACTTGCACCCTATTTCTTACACACATCAATTGCAACTGAAGGTCTCAAGTCAGACCAAAATATTTTGCGTTATTTTTTATAGCACAGTTGGATAATGAAAGTATTATTAAACCTCAGAGAGGTCGTATATCTCATCATTTTTATATTAAGCCATATTTTAAAATATATATAATAAATAAATAAATATACATATATATATATATATATGTATAAATAAACATACATATAAATATATATATATATATATTTATTTATGTATTTATATATATATATATATATTTTTGTATTTGTATATATATATATATATATATATTTATCTATATATATATATATATATATATATATATATATATATATATATATATATATACATATATATATAAAATATATATATTTATGTATATATATATATATATATATATATATATATATATATACATATATATACATATATATATATATATATATATATATATATATATATATATATATATATATATATATATATATATATATATATATATATATACATATTTGATGAACCAATGAATATCCAAATACAATCAGAATAAATGTAGAATATTTCGTCAGCTAACTCGTATGTCAACTGAACAGAGAAAAACACGTTCAAGTAGCTATTCATTTCTAACAAAGGCGTAGCTCACCGACGACGACGAGTGAACACACAATTACAATGACGGAGTCGTCGCCTGCGTAATCGATTATGATAGTAACAATGCTATCACGAAACGCTTAATACGACCCGGACGAGAATACAGGTACGACGGACAGACAGACATAACATCGACAACCAAGTCAATGTCCACGGCGTTTGATAACCAGTTGTGGTGCACTGGCGAACGACGACGACGAGTGAACACAAAATTGCAATGACGGGGTCGTCGTCTGCGTATTCGGTTATGATAGTAACAATGCTATCACGAAACGCTTAATACGACCCGGACGAGAGCACAGGTACGACGTACGGACAGACATAACATCGACAACCAAGTCAATGTCCACGGCCTTTGATAACCAGTTGTGGTACACTGGCGTGTCTACTCAACCCAGGCTTAAACCCAGGGCCTCGTAGTCTGTAGACAGGTATGATAACCGTTACACCACAGTAGGTAGATACACAGTGGCGAAAGAAAACCAAGATCTTTTATTCAGGCCTATGTTGTGTGCATCCAACCATTGTATAATTTTCTGTTCGAAGAGCTTTCTGGTATTTGTGTTGGGGAAAACTTGCTTAACAATGATGCAGCGTAAATCTTGTATTGAGTGAGAGGGGGCGTTGAAGTGTGTGGCCACGGGGAAAACGGGGAAACCAGAGGAGGGGGTTGTTTCTTACCTAGATTTGTGGTTATTGAACTTGTATCTGAATTCTGTTTCCGTTTCACCAACATAAACAGCTACAGAATATTTACAACAAAAAAGAAAGTAAACAACGCTTGCTGACTCGCAGCCTACGTTAGTGGGAAAAATCGTGGCGGAATTGTAAAAGGAAACAGTTGTTTATGTATAACAGTGCCGGCAAATTTGGCAACGAGATTTGACACACGGAATATTACCAGGGTTCGGTCGTGGTTTGGTTTGAACCAGCAACGAATGCAAATTTGGTGGTTGTTTTCTGGCAAGAATGAGTGAGGAGGGGAAAATGTCTATGAGATTTGAATCACTATGGGTTCTCCATGATTTACTTAATTTTATCAGCAGAGGGTTTAAGCTAGGATGAAAGCGTGTAACAAACGGAACTCGCTTTCTGTTAGTTTCGGCTTTTCTACGATAGCTTAGAGTGGTCTCCTGAGGGACAAGAGATGCTCTGTTGACTTGATCAGCAATCAGGCGATAGGGATTACTATTGAAAAGTAAGTTTTGGACACATTTTTTGACAGCGGCATTAAAGTCAGTAATTGTTCTGAACAAATGCGTTTAAACCAAATGATCTGACTGTAAATGATAGACGATTTGATGTATGAGGGTCACAATGTAAACTGTCGTTCCTAAGGTAAGTGGGTCTAGGTTTACGGTACTATAACGCTATAATACCTTATGGTCTTAAGTGCACCATAACATCAAGAAAAGGAATCCTCGCTTCCGAAATTGCGACAGTGAACTTAATAGTAGGATGAGAAGAGTTGGCAATCGTGATGAAATTTTGGATGGCGGGGCAACCATAAAACCAGAAAAATATCATCAATGAAACGTGCATGAAATATGTTGACCTGTTGACTGCGACTTAGAAATTTGTTTTTAACTGATACCATGAAAATGTTGACGAAAATGGGGCCATACGGGTACCCATGGCTGGCCAGCTCACTTGGAGGTAATGCTTACCATTGAAAGTAAAATTGTTATGTTTTATGATAAAGTAAATAATTGAAGAGATGACCTTAGTTTGAGTGCTAGTATAGCATAGCATATCAAGGTTTAACGGCCCGAAAGCAACCAGTGCTGGATAATATACCAAGACGGCCACGGCCTTTGATTACCAGTTGTGACTCACTGGTTGCAGACCCAGCGGGATTGGAAGCCGGAACGTGCGGGTGAGAGGACAAAGCACTAACCACTACACCACGGAAGTCTGTGACCTGATAAAGATCGAGAAACTCACCACAAGCCTTCAGCCCCTCCTTATAAGGAAATTGGTGTACAGAGAGGTAACATCCATACTAACAAGTAAACTGTTAGTGGGGATGTCGTCTAGCTGTGAAACTTGTTTAACAAGTCGGTAGCATCTTGGATATAACTAGGAATACTACCTATACCTACGATACATATGATGAATTCTGGATGAAAGGCTTGCTGTCTGAAGGTCCAGATCGTAGTAAATTTGAGCTTAAGAGCTCATTTGTGTCACTATCGAAATGAAAGCGGAAAGCTCGCTTGCACCAATGCTTATCCAGTCTGTTTTTGAAAATGTTCAGGTTATTAGTATCCATCACGACAACTGATAGAGAGTTCTAAAGTTTACAAACACGGTTAGAAAATAAATTGCGACGAACACTTGTGCGACTATATGGGCGTAAAATCTTTTTTGATTTTGAGCTTCCGTGATGTAGTGGTTAGTGCTTTGTCCTCTCACCCGCACGTTCCGGGTGCGAATCCCGGTGGGTCTGCAACCAGTGAGTTCACAACTGGTTATCAAAGGCCGTGGCCGTTTTGATATAATGTCCAGCACTGGATGCTTTCGGGACCTTAAACCTTGCTATGTTATGCTATACTAGCACTCAGACTAAGGTCATCTGTTCAATTATTGACTTTATCGTAAAACAAAAAATTGACTTTCAATGGTAAACATTACGCCAGTATTATGCCTGAAAACAAAGAACTTGGTCACAGCTGAATCATAGATATTGAGATGATCTTATATACTTCAATCATATCACCCCCAGCCCTCCTATATGTCAATGTTGGTAGATTTAGCTTGGCTAGCCGCTCTGGATATGATAGATGCGATAATGATGGAATTAATTTAGTCGCTATCCTCTGAACGCTCTCAATCATGTCGATATGTTTTTTCATGTGTGGAGACCAAACACAGTTTGAAAATTCAATGTGTGGCCTGACAAAGACATTATATAGTTGTACGAGCGATATATTATCAAGAAAAGTAAACGTTCTCCTGATAATTCCTGATATTTTGCTTGCTTTGTTAACTTTCTCATTAATGTGTGCATCGGAGGATAGGCTAGAGTCAAAGGTAGCACCAAGATCATTCTTAGTTGAGACAAAATCTAAAGTATGGTTTAGCATAAAATAGGAAAACATTGGATAATTAGGCCTTGAGATGTCAAGGACTTTACATTTGTCTAAGTGGAACTTCAATAGCCAGTCAGAAGATCATCTACTCAAACTATCGTTCCTCTTGAAGAATATCACGGTCATGCGTTGAATTAACACATTTAAAAAGCTTGGTGTCATCCACAAAAAGATATACAGATGAGTTAGAGGATTTTTGATACCATACCTACTGAGTTTATACAACAAACGCTCATGAGGTACAGTGTCAAAAGCTTTCATAAAGTCTAAATAAATAACATTAACTGGCTCATTAGTTTCCCAGGCTTCTGTAAAATCATTCAGAACGTTTAATACTTGTAGTGCAGTAGACCTTCCTCCCATAAAACCAAACTGCTTTGAGCTTATCAGATCTAATAGGTATGGCATAAGATTATCTCTAATGATGGATTCAAATAGTTTACAAATGACGCTAGTTAGGCTTAAAGAACGATAATAGATTTGTCACCCTTTTTAAAGATGGCTGAAATATCAGCAATTTTGCAGCCCATAGGAACATACAAGTCGGAAAGAGATCTCCTAAATAGCTTCGTTAAAGATGGAGTCAAAACAACAGCACATTTCTTTAACACGCGTGGGTGAATTCCATCAGGCCCTGGAGGTTTGCTTATAGTCAGGTTATTTAACTTTTTAAGAACCGTCTCTTCAGACAGTTCGGGAGCAACCCACACAACTGGGTACTTTAAAATACTCAAAAAATTGGGTACTGTTATGTATTACGTCATCGTATGAGCCTATACATTTGACTAGCCCATCTAAACATATGAGGTCTCTCATTTTCCGCTCCGGATTGTCCAAAATTATAATGGATATCCTAAAATTTTGTCGGCGATTCTTATCTGATACTTGTCGGGCTTAGCGGAATCGGTATGCCTCTGGCGGATCGCTGGCAGTCCGCTATCAATTATCTGCCATGACGCAATCGAATGATACAACCTTAGCGGCATCGGTGTGCCGCCGCTGGACCACTGACAGTCTGCTGTTCGTAATACGCCAAGACATAATTGGCATCCGCGGCGCCAAACTTTACTGTAAAAGTTTCATCTGCACTCATCTACACGTTTACTGCAGACTGTACGAAATTGAATACAGATTTGGGCTCCAGCCTGCAGTAGGCAAAATATGGAAGCCTTAAAGACTATATCTGGAAGCATATCTTCGTCATCGTTAAAGAGGTAAAATACAGAAATTTCGCTGCTTGTCTGAATTTACGATGTGAATGGTCGTTAGGCAATCGTTCGTAGCCTAACGCTTAGGCAAACTGTTACAGTGTAAAACTAACGTATTTCGGCCTAACGTTAGCCCTAGCATAATGTTACAGGTAAGTCAATGTGTTCTGTTACTTATCATTTAATTAACAAATTGCTAATTGATTATAACAATACTAAAGATGCCACGAAATATAGCATAGGCCTACAGTAGGTGTACCAATTCAGCACAGTGGGAATTGTTTTTACTTCCGTTCGTTATTTATATGTAGTTTTCTACTTCTGAAAAATAACATTGATAAAAAGTTTAAGATATAAATATTCTAGTTAAAAAGTATTTGAACTGTAAAAAAAATAAAAAATAATTTGAAATTCCGACAAGGTGTACATGTACCACGAAATGTGTACCAGTTGAGCGTATTTTCCACACACGATTTTCTGCAATTCATCTCATTTTTATACATATACTTTTCAGCTTTTCACAAATATATTGAACAAAAACATCTGAAATAAACTCTTTGTTAGGCTTAGATACAATGATACCCGTCGGCTATTATAAAATCCATTTTAAGATTGAACCTTTTTCTATCGTTTTTGTATGTACCAGTTGCAATAGAAAAATAGCAAATTGCGTATTTATACGGCGCAAGCGCAGTCCAGTAGTAACGAAAAGACAATACGCTAAACTGGTACCGGAATTTCGCAAGCGATAAAGGTCGCGAAAACATGGAAAAACAATATTTATCATGCAAACTTTGTTTATTTTGCAGCTTTACAATAATTTTTATACGTTATTTTACCTGCGAAGCTTGACAATATTTTTGAGGATTTTTTTAATTGTGCGTTTCTGATCAAAACGGAAAAAAGTAGTATGTTTTTTTTTTTACTCGTGAACGGAAACATATTTTGAAGTTATAAGTCAGCAGCAGTTGTGATTTTGTATGTTTTAAGAGTAAGAACAATTGGTAAGATTGTAGCAATAAATTACTGGAAGTAAACGAATAAACAAATGCAAAAATACGCGGAATAGGTACATACGCTGAATTGGTACACCTACTGTAGGCACTCGCAAAACTTTAATTTTGTTTCCCACCCTACACTAACGAGTAGGCTACTGTACTAGGCTTAGGCCTACAGGCCTACGTTATCGTTTAATCTTCACGTTAAACTTAGTTAAAGTAACGTTAGGCCTGACGTTAGGCCTAGTTTAGTTATGGAATCATTTACAATCGTTGGGCCGTAATTTCTTTCACTTTAATCCGTTTCTGTGTGCTCACATTGTGTGATTGCTGTTGTTTACTGATCTGCGGCCTCATGAAACTTCTGTTTTTTTTTTTCCTATGCACGTCATTGGAGATAAAAGACGTCGTCCTTCGGAGGGGATGTTAAGCTGTCGGTCCCGATGGTAGGACAGTCACAACTAAACACTTCTCGAAAAGAGTAGGCTAGGGTGAAAACCCGGTATTCATCCACTTCCGTCCCGGTCGCACGAGACTGGCATCTGCTATGCAGGCTATAGCTTGGCATCTATGCTCCATATAACAGTCTTGCCGAGTTCCCATAAGGGAGGATCATGTACAAACAAACAAGCAAGCTTGGAGCGAATTGTGTTCCATGGACCTAAGTTTGGTAGCCTAACGTTCAACACACCTTCACCTTTGTGTATGGAAATTGTAATAACCCACTGTAGTCCCCTAGGCGTACACGCCAACAGTATGTCAAAAAGTGTCTTTAATTTCTATTCAATTTGGTTGTTCAATTTCTATTTCATTTTGATATGATTTATATGATGAAATGTCACCCACAAATGTCTTAGTTATAATAAAGTTGTAGTACATTTTACAACCTGTTAATTGTAGTAGTTATGGAAACTTTGGGAAGAGAATACTAAATCAAGTTGATAGAGATGATTACTCACTGCTTGCAGTTTCATCACTATAAACATAGAGCACTTAAAGCCTTAATCATTTTGGTAAATTAAGCCTTAAATCAATAATTTCATAATACGCCTAGGCAAACTTGATTCAGAATGAAAGAAAGTAAATAAAAGTAGAATTTACTACATTGATTAGTTTCAACAGGCAAACAATTCATTAGGTATTGCAGTAAACATTTTCAGTTAGTTTAATGTCAAAGATCATGAGGGGTAAGTTAAGGCTGGCAAAACTTAATTATGCTGTGGTATAGACATGTACATATCAAAAGTTTACACAGCTGTAGAATTGAGTGATCAATGGTCATGTATAATGCATTATCTTATAATACTTTTTCATCTAAGGCACAACAAAATTCACTGCACCTAAAATAGCCTCATGCATTTCATGTTTCATGGAGATATGAAGTGACTTACAAAGTACAAATATCAGCTATTCCCATCCTACAACTTGAAAATGTTTATTATAGGCAGTAATTTATTCTTGTATACTTTAATTTACAATGTTGAAGTTGTTTCCTCTCCATCGGTTTTATTTACATAATTTTACACCCTCTGCCAAGTTCCTGAAATCAGCAAGCTGTAATCTTTCTGAAATACTACATCACTGACCCCAAAATAATATGTACAGTATCACAAGTTATGTCGCAAAAAATAATGCGTAATAAGGAAGGCAGGTCTGAATTTTTGGGGGTTGAAAATTTTCTATATTTTGTATCTTTTTAATATCAAATTTGGAAAGACGGACTTGGCATGTGATAATTATGGCTATAAACTGTCAATTTATAGAAAGTTGTTGCTACATGTTGTTGGAATGCAGATAGTTCAGTCAGCTGAGCGTACAATAGAATGCAATGCAGATGCAGGAGGTCCCAGGTTAGAGTCCAATGGTGATTTGACCAGCAATTTTTCCACAGATATGCAGAACGATATACCAAAAAGCGTGACGTCATTCGGCTTATATTTCATATAGGCCGAAGGCCGAGAGTCGAAACTCCTATACCTCAGTGCGTGATACTTTTTGGTTCGTCCTCCACCCATGTTGGTTCCAAGTGAGGGCAGTAGATATGTCGGTACATTGAAAATTGGAGTCAATAAAAGATAGGCAAACTGCAAATTTAATCTCAAAAACAAAAATAAAAATTCTTTGCTTTTTAAAATAATTATATTCATATTAGTTTTAATTATAACTTGTCTTTCTAACCAAGATTATCGTTAATTGTATTTCTAACAAGAACACAAAAACAACGATTTCTTTTTACAGTACATGCAGGACGACAATACTTTAGGGAAGCGACAGGCATGTATCGCACCTACTAACTTAGACCTCACTGACAATATATTTTAAGAAAAATACTACGCGAAGAACCTTTCTGATAAGGGATAAATGATTAAAACTAGTAGATGTCTGTAACAATTTCGGTAAACCTAAAATAATGTGCTATCTTAACTGTGCCAGTTGTTGAACAGTCTGAAGCTAGCTAACGCGGTATGTACACCGTTAGTTTAACCTGAACTGACCGACGTAAACGCTGACAAATATGGGCAAAACTTTTAATTTTATTTAGGAACAAGAATAACTTGCTCATCAAATCTTATTTCATTCGGACATGTATGTAGCGATTGATTGTTTTCAAAACGCGTCGCTGGGGTAATTTTGGGCCATTGTGTTGCCTAGGCAGGCTACAGTCGTTAGTGTAACGTACATGTAGGCCTACATTGTGTGAAACCACTTGCAAATTTGGTAGCATAACGTTAGGGCTATGTACATTACCATGGTATTGACTTGTAAATGTCTGTCATGATAAAAAGGCCATGCTTGAGACGCAGCATTACAATTGTTAGTGAGGGTGTGGTGGGCATGAGATCAATATAGGCCTAGGTTTAATCAGTTTTATAGTTGGTTATCAACAAAACACCGATTAAACAAAGCCTAAACAGACTGATTAACTGGCAGATAGGTGTGTATAAAATAAAGTAAAAGTAAGTTAAGTGCCAATTTGTTTAGATAGGTACAGATACAGTAGATCAAATTGCTCATTTATTACTTTTATTTCTATTTTAATAATCTACCAAGTTTTCAGTTTCATTCACATTTTTCTGCTTAACATCATTTACCAACAATTGCAAGCCCTAAATTAATACAATTTAACTTTAAAAATAATCATAAAACTCTTTGGAATAGGCCTATATGTTGCATTGTAGCCTGCATTTTTTATTCTATGAGTTTTACTTATTAAACTTACTTTCAATTTGTTTGCAAAAGTTTCTCAAGCTCTCAAGTTGGGAAGATAAAAAAGTTCCACTTGAAAATTTTGCTTCATGTAATTTCTCTTCTCATTGATAGGCAATCTTTAGTTCTGCTTTCATTTGTTTTTTCAGTGCAATAGTATTCCAACTTTTATCTTGTATGATTGTTAAAAATCATTGACTGTACTACAGAGTATGAATATTTTTTGCAATGTAAATTAATTTTGTACCACATATTAGTGAGCTGAATACCTGTGTATCATTTTGTAGTACACAATACCCTGCCCAATTGTTTTCTGACTCCAGGCACATGTATACTGATTTTTCTTGGTAGTGGAATGCACTATTTTAAGGTTAAGAGGAGATGACATGGTAATTTTATTGTACCCTTTTTATACATACAATTTTGTCTGCCTAACCAAAGATTTAGTTGATGTCTGTATCTTTCTTAAAAACTCATATTGTGAAATAATAACATACTGTGGTATATCTATACCTACATCAATATCATTTCACAAAATTTGCTGATTTCAGCTAAAGCTGTAGTGATAAGTGGAGGACTTATGGCAGTACTTTCATCCACAGAAGATGTCTCATAAGGAAACTGTCAGGAATGTTTGTAAAGTTGATTACCAGTTGTTAAAGTTAAATTTATACAGGTGATCATTGCAGAAAATCAAAATTGTGATGTCAAAGCTTGTTACTTATTCTTTTGTAAATTTGTTACCTGCACAATGAAGTCCCAATTCCTCTATCATAAGTGTACATGAAAATTTATAGAATTGATTTTTAGAAGTTAATGGCAGAATAATGTGTTGATCTGTTTTAAACACCTGAATTTACACATCATTTTATGTAGCCTGTACCAGTTTTTTAAGTCAATTGATGTATAATTCCTGTATCATTTACAAATAATACTTTTTTTTTACCCAACACACAATTAAATTATTCAACTGTTTGATGTGTTCCTCTCCAACACCAGAAAGTTTATAGGTTTGAGAAGGGCAATGGCAAACTACCAATGCATTGGGTTGAATCACATAACTGATAATAAAATTAATAGCTTTTCCTGACAAAATAAGCCCAACTGTAACAATAATTGCATGTGTCATAGAGCTAGTGTGTAAGTTATTTGCCTTCACCTTATGCTTGGCATAAATAATGTTCGGGTTATTTCATTTCCAGTATCCATGAATTCTGGGCCAAGTTTTGTTTAAATTCAAGCAGTACACATAACAAATCACCAGGCAAATTAGGTAGGTTTGGGCAGCTAATTTGAAGCAAGTTATAGCCTAAATTCTTGTTAATGTTAGTCAAGTTCTTACTTGCATGTAGTCTTGCAAGAGTGTAGCTATTAGTCATATCCCAGAATACACTTTTTGACATTACTGGTGGCGTTCGTGAGGCCGCAGACCAGTAAACAACAGTAATCCTATGTCAGCATACAGAAACGGGTTAATGTGAAAGAAAGTACGGCCAAACGATGGTAAATAAATTCGATTCCATAACTAACAAGAATGTAGCCTTTTTGTAGGCCTAACGGCTAGGTCTGAATTTGAACAGGTTAAGGTGGTAACTTAAACTATTCAGCCTTTTTCATACTACCCGATTATCCCAAGCCTATAGACTTTAATAACTAGGCCTAGATCCACCTTAGTTAATATTACATTGTAAATCTCTAGGATCACAGATGTCTGACTGCGTACGCCTAGCCTTTATAAAATAAAAACAGGCCGACAGCAATTACTACGAAACCGGGGGTGTACAGGTGGCTAGGGCCGGCCCATCGCTAAAATCATTCGTTTTATAGGCCTACGGTATTGGCCGACCTTCATCAACTAGGTCAGGGCCTAGGCGTAATACATAACGACTTCAATTAGGTTCGGCAGTAATTCCTTTCAAATGCTTTAACCTTTCAATCTGCCATCTTCAGACGTAAAACAATGAGTAATACACGCATTGGTATTGTACCGTACCGTACAGGTATCGCAAAAAGTATCTGCACTATGTGCATGGTTTGTCAATTCTTTTTCGCACTTCATCCATGGATGACGTCAAAATCAAAGTTGTTATATTATTGACCTATAAATTTATTGTTTTATTGAACTAAAAGTGCACAAAAAATAACGGTAAAATTAAATCGGTGGCAATTTTTTTCTTCAATCATCAATTTCCCTGAATATTTAAATTACACATTTCTTTGGTATCTTCTATTTTTGAAAGGCTTGACACTCTACTGCCCTCAATTGGAACCAACATGGGTGGATGACTTAAAAAGTATCACGATTTTGTAACACTGTAGGTATAGGAGTTTCGACTCTCGGCCTTCGACCTATACGTTGTATAGGCGAATGACGTCACGCACTCTGGATATACGCTGACATCAAGCGCTGAGGTTTGTCATCTGCACCAAACCTTTTCCCCACCCGACCTTTGTGAAAAATGGCCAATGCTTGGTGGCACTCAACATCCTTTGGAAGGGATGTAAAGCCGTCGGTCCCGATGGTATGAGTTTCACCTGGTTCTCTGAACACTTCGAAAAGAGCAAGGTGCAAAGGCCAACCTTAAAAAAATTGTTGGTTTAAAAGTAACCCGACCGACCCATTGAAAACACCCCCGACTCAATATTATTCTTTTTTTTGCTACCCACTTGCGTCCGACTTGCGATAATGGCCATGCCGACTGAAAAGGTTTGATTTCAATCAGTACATTAAACAACAAAATTTCAGAAATCATAAAACGACAGTACTATTAACTTACCTTAAGAACGTTTTATACAGCACTCAATATTCAATCAAGTATATCAATTCGGGTAAATATATTTAAAATTTATACTTCGAAAAAATATTTTTTTAAAAGAAAAATTGTAACGATATTCCTTTAAATGTTCGTGGGCACTCAGCACACTTAGGATTCAACTCAAATAGTTAACTGTGCATGGAAAAACAGGTAATACACATTCTCAATAACAAAAAGTATTTTTTTCCTAAAGGCATAAATTGAAACAACTAAAAAGAAAAATCTTGTATGAAATTTTCTATTTTAAACAAAACCTTACATATATCATTATGATTGGTATGATTTTTGTATAAATGCATTAAAGCTGATGACAGCTTGTATTTACCGTTTGGACAGTGCATTTAGTGTACCGGTTATGCGTACGAATTATGTATTGTACGTTCAATAACGGAATTATTATTTCGATCACTTTCAGAAGAATGAGAAATTGTGCGAAATAAAACTAATTAAAATAAAAACAATAGAGACATGGAAGGACGTTTCATAAGACCATTCCCGGAGATAGATATCATCGAATCTACCGTTGAGGTGGAAATATGTGTGAAGCCTTCCGCCGGAATCAGAGACACATACAGTACATGTAGCCTACACTACTGACTTAGCACAGTGTGTGTATTGCTGTTCAAGTCTTACTTGAATTTTTTTTTTTTTTAGTGTTTTGTCTTAAAACTGATACAAGGATAATCGGCCCCAGTTTGGTTGTACAAGGGAAAGATTTGTGTACAAAATAGCATACAACGATTTATGATATCTACCATATCGTGTTAGATTTTTTTTTATTGTCGTAGTGTCTTTCTTTTTCTTTTTTTATTGTATTGGCTTTTTTATTATTGAGGAAAGAAATAAAATAAAATTATTTCCCTACCTACCTACCCAGTTTTTCAACAAAGCAACAATTTTTTTGGGATGGCCTAACCCAGTCTTCATCCATTTTCCATCCTGGCAAATTCATTGGGTCCACACTGAACACAAGTCATTGTGACTTACGTGTGCTTTCTAGAAGTGAAATGCATTCACGTCCATATACCTTTGATAACACTTTTCTTCTTTTTATTCGCAGACGTCATTATTCTAATTACAGTTTGCTAATTCATTGTAATTCCTATTTTCAGACTCGTATGAAAAGGCAAATATGATGGCAGAAAAGGCTGAGGACACCTCTGACATACAGTTTAAAGTTGATGATGGCATGGCGTTGCTATCAACAAAAGAAAGAGAAAGTGTGTACCATTTCGTTATTCTAATTGCAGTTTGCTAAATTAGTGTAATTCCTATTTTCTGACGTACAGTCTGAAGTGGATGATGGCGTAGCTATCAAAAAAAGGAAAAGAAAGTATGTGTACCATTCTAAGTTGTGAAATAAAAAGAATATGGTTGTAAATCATGGCGCATCACATTTTAATGCATCAAAAAACATCTTCCTGTATACTATGGCAAATAAATTTGGCTTCAGAAACATGAAAGTAAAACTTTTAACCAGTCTAACTTATCTTCGTAGCTTTAATAACATTAATAAACTGCAAATTACAGCTACAATGTTGCTGGACAAGTGTTTTATCGCACCCTGGTCATGAGTAAACGTAGTCATCTTGTTTTCTTTCATATACTGTAATTTGATTATTCCACGCGCCTCATCCTGCATTTGCGGAAAGATTTGAGTTATCTATAACTTACAAATAGTGTTACATTCTTCTCTAAACCTATCATGCATACTCAAAAGGAGTACAGGTTTGTTTTGCAGTGTAAATGTATTCTGTTACCTTTAAATGAGTATTGGTATTCTGTATTTTTAAGCTGTTCTAATTTGCCATTTTTGTTCAGAAATACTCAACGATTTGCCTTTGAATCGGATGATGAAGTGGAAAGTGAGGGGATTCAAGAAAATTATGCTGAAGTACCGTGGGCTCCAAAATTCCCTGCCTCTCAGCCACAACGATAGTCAGAACAGCAACTTCGTCAAGGTTATTTTATTCCACACCAACTGCATGCCGGACTCCAGCAGCAGCATCAGGGGGGCAAGCATCTGTGCCTGTGAAATCTTTACATCTCACCACTGACTGACTGAGTGAAATTCAGTGGGTCAGTGTTTCATGCACTGTACATATTGTTTAGAAGGGTACTTATTGGTTGGTTTCGTAGTTGGTATGTTGTTGGCATTAGACAAGGGAACTATATCTGATAGTACAGATGAACATCTGGTTATTTGTAGTGTTAGATTTTTGGCAATTAGGTATGCATTTATGTTCTGTGAGGTACACATACAGGCATCCCAGACCGGCATCAAATTAATACAATTCTGATTAGAATTGACAAAGCATAAAATAAGCATAAAAAAAAGGAAACTAAATCATAAAAAATCATAACATTCTGTACAAAAATTGACATCATTGAAGCAGAGTACCCAAATCCCTGTCAAAATTGGTAATACATGCCCTGAAGATCCATGTACATATTAATACTTATACTCAGTAGTTATTATACCTTCATCAACTTCACAAAGCTAGCTGATTTTTAGATATTGGAAATTATCCATTGAAAACCAGAAAAGGAACCAAAAATCAATAGGTTTAACATGTCCAGGCCTCCCAGACCGGCATAAAATTCCAATCAAACTTGACAAATAGCATAAAAAAGGAAACAAAATCATAAAAGTTTGTGGAAATATTGACATGATGCAGAGTATCCAAATCCCTCTCAAAACATAATGCCCTGAAGATCCATATATATTAATGTTTAGTACAATTAATTGGTCTTCATCAACTTCACTCCACTATAGCAAAATTTCATACTGAAATCTAAAAAAGCGTGGTGAAGCAAACGTCAATGGGATTTCACACTTGTTCAAAATAGGGTGCCCTAAAAATTCATTAAAGCACTTAAAAGTTGTCAGTGTCAGAATTCACACACTGTTTTTTAAGAATGTTTGCTATAGTCTAATCTGGAAATAGAAACTTAATTTACTTGAGATTATGTCAAAATCTGGCAAAGAAATTAAAAATCTGATGCTCTGTCAAAATCATTGATAGTACTTATCAAAGGGCTTACACACAGTGTATAGTGAACAAATGCTTGTGATGAGCGTGAATTGCCCTTGTATTTAAAAAAAAAAATTGTAAACATTTTTTGCTTAGTTCACCAGGTTCAGAAACATTCTGTCTGTAAGTTTAACTAATTTCTTTAAAATTTGGAGGTAAGATAGGAAAACGAGAATTGCATAATAAAGATCTTTGAGATTCCAAGGGGTTAGTAGAGAAACGTCCACATATATTTCCCTGTCTAATTAATGTTGACTCGACATTTTTTATTTTTGGGATACATTACCATAGATCATGGGTTCTTAATTAATCTTTTCCAAGGGTCATCATTTCACAACAGCCTCAGGATGCGGGCCAATCGCATGGCAAAACCAGCATCACATGACAAACAAAACCCTGAAAGTAATCAATAATCCCTGAATACAAACCAGCTGAGAGCGCACATGTGATAAGAACAGGGTTCGCACGGGTGCTTGAAAACCTTGAAAGTACTTAAATTTAATGTGACTAAATTCAAGGCCTTAAAAGTACTTGAATTGAAAACAATTCAAAGCAAGTCCTTAAAAAGTGCTTGAAAATCAGTGTTCCCATTATGTAGTTTGCCAGACAGTATTATATTTTCGTTCAATAATAAAATTATAAAAAAAAAAATGACAAAATATACCAATTTTTTCCCATCTCTCTGATCAAAACTTACGATCGATTAAAATATATTCCAATTGCTATATCGGAACATATTCGGCACAGATAATTGACCCGAATACGGCACAAAACACGCTCAATGCGCTCTCATCAAAGATGCTTGCATTTTTAATGCTGACATGCATAGTAGACAGTCATTGTAACCGTACGCATTTTTGTACGCACATTTTGTTTGTTGTAAGCTTTCTTCATAATTGACTAATCTGTGCACACTGCCTGAATGTTGTTTTATCGCAAGTCCGATCAGTATCGCGTCTGAAATATGCATATATTTGTCGTTCAGGTTTTCATATTTGATTGGGAATGGCATTTTTTTGAGCATCATTGTGATTCATGTTTAGATTGTATTGAAAATGTGGAATAATGGAATAATTTTGTAGCTGTTTCGCCGAGCTTGTAAGCATGATAACTACTTATTTACACGTTAGGCTAATGCTCTTGCCAACGTTATTGTTATGTAATGACTTAACATTAGGCCTCTAATGATAAAGTTTGTATTAAACTGTGAAATTAATCATGAAAACAGTACATCAGTAACAAATCATACAGGAATCTATTACTACAACTCTTATTCTATCCGATATTACCAAAAGTAATTTTACTGTATTTTAAGCTTTGTTAATTTAACCATTTCTGGACAAATGTTACTGTCCACAATACTGTTTGAATAAAAAAAAGGGGGGGGGGCACTATAAAAGTGGCGCCTACTGGTGGCACCCAAAGCGTGCACGTACGGGCATGGGGTCCAGAGCCCGCATAAGGGCTGGTGGGGTCCAGGGGTGAAGACCTAGTAGGGACCTGGAAGCTATGCAGATATTTTGTTTTGTTGCCCCAAAATGGCTTAAAAATCACTCTTAAAAATTCCAAAATTAAATTGAAGACCTTAGTGACGTTACTGGAAAAGCCGCCAGTCTGCCCAAATTATATCGGTATTGAAGATAACATTTTATTTGATAAGCTGCTGATCTTCCTAGGAAAAACCCAAAGTAAACAAGTATTTTGCAATTTTTCCCGACCTTTTTCAGATTGATCGGTATGATATTTTATATATATCTGAAAGAAATTCTTGCCCCCTCTTATCTCAAACCCACCCCTTCAAGTGAGCATGAGATAGGAGGTTATTCAAAATATGACAGTAGATGCAATTTGTGCCAAAACGTCTCGGGAGCAGCTAACACCATTCAGTGCCAGGCCACAGGACGCCATTAAAAAATAAAAGAAAATAGACTTGTACTACACGCAATGCCATCTATCTCATAACATGCTTTAAAAGTAACCTTCAATACGGGGCTCAACATCAACACAATTTAAAGTGCGTTTTCACAATCACAAATCTTTGATGGTTACCAACAAAAAGACCTGTGAAGTTGCTGTCCATTTTTGTCGTATCCCCCATGAACTTTCCGACTTTCAATTTATCACATTTGAACGAATTCTAAATTCTCAAAACACCAAAAAAAGCTGCTTATACCTGTATACGAGAGGTATATTGGACAGCCCAACTACAAATTTGGGCAGGTAAAAATGCATGACTATAACATGTCTAGTTTTTAGTTTTTCAAGGGCTTAAGCCTTAAGCCCTTGTTAAACACATCTTGCTAATGTGCACATCTTACCTCCCTATCGTGGTCCAGAATTCAAGGTTTCTGGTCCTAAATTTGACAGCTTTTTTCAAAATTGTATGATTTTTGTTTGAAAAAGTGAGGTGTTTTTGTCCAAAATTGAAATTTTGGTCCATAATTAAAGATTTGTGGTCCAAAATGGATGGTTTTTGGTTCGAAATGGATAATTTTTGGTCCAAAATGGAAGATTGTTGGTCCAAAATGGGAAAATTGTGGTCCAACATTGAAGATTTGTGGTACAAACTGAAAGATTTTGTTCCAAAATTAATTTTAAGTCAATATGAATACAAAATGGCAACATCTCTGTTTTCTATTATTCATTTCATACTTCACTGAATCAGTTAATTATATTTTAGACATTGACAAAATTAGAGGTACAGCATTTTTTGGGCGGACTAATTCCCCTCCCCTCCTCCCCCCTTCCCCTCCCCACACACACTTCTTAGACACGCCACTTGGACCAACTTATTGAGTTTCAGAGTCATAACAAGTTAACCAATTTTTACGAGCAAGAACATGAGCTGATAAGAACGAATACTATATTTGCTTTTTTCTCCAATTTCTGCTGTTACAAGCAACACAAATTGTGGAATAATTCTCTATCAAATTGTCCAAATAATTGAGTGAGAGTCATATGAAAACCCATGTCATGCCCTCTTTAAATTCAATGTAAACAGTGGGTGTGCATTCCCATGTGACACTTCATATTATGTATGCTTGCAATTCTTATCTAAACTTACAATACTTGCCTTTTTTTAAAAGCAAATAGGAATTGATTGGATGGTTACATTTAATATATTGGAGAAATACTCCATTTCATCGAGTTATGCCACATGTCCGAGAGTCATTTCACACTGAAAGAAAGATTTTGACGATTTTGATGATATTGTTTTTGAAAACGTGATATCATTGCTTTTGACTTTGAATATAGCACAGATTTTGGTACAGTTTGAAAGAATTTGTAAAGTTCTTTTATAAAATGAAATTTTTTGGTGGGTGTTGTGTTGAAGAGTTAGGAAATTTTCCTCCCAAAGAAAAAAATAAAATAAAAATTGCTACAAAATACCTCTTTTAAACGATTCTTGTTATGACTTTTGTTGGAAATCCTACACAAACTTTCCATTCACAGAACTTGTATCTTGTAAACAGTTCAATTTTAAAAAAGTTTTTCAATATCTCATCCCGATCTACTAAAGAATATTGAATATGGAGATTACTATATATTCACTAAATATCTTTAAATTTTAACAAATCTTATCAAACATTAAGAAGGCATGTATCAACTTGTATTCATTCAATTCAATTGGGAGAGTTTATTTTGATTCAGTAAACATAAATAAACCTTAGTGTTATGCAAAACCATATCAAGTTAAGAAAAATCATATCAAATGCTTAAGTTCATTTTAAACATGGAAAACAAAAACAGCATTTACAAAAATCTTGATAATCCAGTAACCTAGAGTCATTTAGTCTTCTATTGCCATGTATGTGCCTATTACCTAAAACTATGCGCTCTGTATGTCGTGGAATTATGGTCCAATTTACCTAATATTAGGTTAGGCCTTCTGATGAGGCCTTGTTCGTATTCACTTGTTTTTTCTTATGTTAGCAAAAATCAAACACATTTTGCTTTAATCAATCAAATTCACTATGTCCATATTTTGCACTGATTATACTTCAACAAAATTTGCATGTTTTTATTGATTACTAACAAGTGCATTTAAACTGTGTGTGCCTGCTTGAAGTGAGGTGACACCAATCAAGTAAATATGAATATTGTTTCAAGGTATTTAATTGGTTCATGGTATTTTGTCTATAACTTATCTCTCTTTATTTAAAACAGATGCTACAGTGCAGACAAAGACCTGTGAAAATTGCTCCTATGATGATTTGAAAGTTGAGAGTATATATTATCTAAAGGGGGCAACACAGGGAAGGTGGGAGGAATGCCAGGAAACCAGCTACACCCGCTACGCAGGAAAATGCAGAACCGGTGGAGTAGATTTAAATACCAAAGTATCAGTATCTTACTCAAAAATGCTCATAAAACAAGGCAGTATTTGTAAAATCCAAAAATATATTTAAAGAGATACATATCTTATTATGGTTAATGCATTAAAAACTACATCAAAATAAAGTTTTGTATAAAGTAAGAATCTCACAAAACCGATTTTGTTAAAGTAATGAGTTACAACAAACTCAACAAGGCAGGTTTAAGCGCCAGGCTGCACTGAAATATTATGTTAGGCATAGTTGTATACATTTCATTTGAGTGAAAACCAAAAAAAGTTATCTGTATTTATGGCCACAAAATAAACAAGATTCTTATAAAAACCAGTATAAAAATGCAACAATTTTTCCCCCCATTCAGTGTTGTCATAAACCAGACAATATAACACCCATTTGAGCAGTAGATATAACAGCATCCCACTCAAACGATTCCTAATTGTTGTCCTTGTGCAATACTGGTACAAACTTCCCGTCAACCAAAACATAATTTCTGCTGATGTTGTAGTCCTCTGAATATACTGGTAGTATATTGTCGTTTGGCGGTTCTCCAACCAGAGCTGTGCAAGAGCTGCACACGTTTTCCAAAGTAAAAAGCACAGTACAGATTGAAAGAATATCTTAATCGTAAAATGTCTTGTTTATTCTACATTCATTTAACAATCTAACATGGGAATTGCCGATGTAACAAGGAAAGACATTAAATTTCATATTAGATTATCAATTTTCTTTTAGTGTGTGATATTGGAATTGTTGAGTATTTCCGTCGATGTTTGTTGGGTTTGCTGTGCATTTTAATTGCATGGTTTGTCATGTATTGACTTTGTCCGTGATACCCAGAACATTTATCACTCCTTTGATTAGTAGTTTTTTACGACTTTTTCTTCAATATTTTGTTTGCTGGTATTTTGGTAACCGGTATAGTTGTGATGGTATAACGTATGGGCAAATTACCGATACCACCCAACCCTATCAGAAAGTAATCAAGATTGATTATTGCCAGTATTAGGAATGTTAAACTTATCCCAGTATTGTAGGTTAGTTCATTTTTGTTGTTGTTATGTAAACCAGCCACTGCGCATTTCCTTGTCTTTATGGTGGGTATTTAAGAAGTATTAAGTACTTTGTTACAAACTTGTACTGGTACATACGAAAAGATGTGTTATTTGTTAGTTAATTGCCACATAAGCTTTTAAAATCATTTCATTTTTTCTTGCAAACTTTTAGGTACACTCAACTGATGTAGAATTTGGGATTCATTGTATGTTTACATTTTTAAACAAATTATTCTCAGGAATTTTAAGTGTGTGCTTCTGAACTTAACCAATTTTGTATTATAGGGTTGATGATATAAGGTTTGAATTTTATGTATTTTATCAATGTAAGCTTTTGTAAGCTATTAGAAATTAATTTTCATGTTTTACAGTATTTGGTAAACCTTAAAGGTCTATGGATATGTAGCAATTTGCCTACCAAAATATAGATAATTAAAATCTTAAACAACTTTTACATTTGTTTTCTTCTAAAATTTCCTACAGTTTTCAAGAAGATCCAAATGAATTGAAATATTGACTTTTTTTAAGACGACTGTTTGTTCAATTTTAAGTCCAACCCATTTTTATGCTGTGACGTTTTACCAGTCAAACAAATGCGGGCCAGTGTTACAGTGTACATGTCAACATACTGCCTTGCCGTCCACTGCATACGGTATTTAGTATGACAGCCAGTGTAAGGTTGTAGTTTCGTGGTAAAATTTAGTACAAATTAAGAGTTATAAGCAAAAATAGGATACAAAGTTATTTTTATATACTTTCATTTACATTTTTCTAAATGTTTTGTAAAACTTGGTAGTAGTCAAAATAAAGTAAAATTTGTCCTCCTCACCACTCGTGTGTTTTGAAGGTGTTGGTTATGGTCTTCTTGATGTTCCGGCACTGCAGGGGGCTAATTTTCTTTCTCTTCCGGCTCACATTGATAAGACTGAATTTATCCTTGCCACAAACAAAATCTTGCTGAATCTCTTTGCCATCAAATTGTGACTCGTCATCTGTGTCTGATGACTCTAAACACTGCTGGTTCTTAATTTTTGGGGTCAAAAATCTTCCAGTTTGTTTTCATATTTTTATATCGAATTTTGAAAAATGGACTTGGCTTGTGATAATTATGGTTACAAACTGTAAATTAATGGAAACTTGTTGCTATGTACATAGACTTTAAAACAGTTTATTCCAACAGTGAGTGGGTGTTTTAGATTTTTTTTCTTTTATAAAGCTTTTTGAGAACTTTCCTTTCATTGCAAATTTTAACTGACATGAAAGCTAAAACATTGACATTTTGAGAAATGAATGCAAACTTTGGTCAAAATTGAAAAAGAAAAAACATTCAAATTGAGCAATTTTTGGCTTTAACCCTGGGTTAAAATAGATTACTTGCCCCTGCATATTTTTGTGATTGCTGAAATTGAACTTACATTTCAAAATAATATGAATTCTTTACAATGTTGCAAAATAATATTAAGTCGTGCAATCTGTGTCCTCCACGTAGCAGGCTTGCGCTCTGCCGCTCGACCAAATGGCTTCTTAGTAAGCTAATAAATAGTAGGAGTTATTAATACTTTTTATTTTTAATGCATGTAGGAGGTATTTCTTATATCTCACCAGAAAGCATAATTCATGAATTTTGATGTTATATTTTAAAAGAACTATTGAAAAAGATAACAAAGCACAAAATTTTGCGTATTTTACCCCAGAAATTAAAGGAATATTCTTACATATTATTTGGAGAAAAATTACAGAAATAGATTAATGAAAATCTCTTCTTCATTGCTTATTCCTACCACAAATTATGGCCCAAAATCATTTTTCTTGCATGCATAAAAGTGACTGACAACTCTTGCATTACACCGGCAAATAGTCTTCAAATGTTTATTTATGTTATTGAAATTTGATCCGTGAAGTTTGCTTATGTTTCACACATGCTACACACAAATGTTGCATGAATAGAATGGAAAAAAAATATGTGCTTATTTCTTTAGAAATTGTTGGACAAAATTCCAAAATTATATGGAAAATATGATTTTAAAATTCGAAAAAATAAATAATCTTTTTATCATATTCTGCCAGCGTTATGTTGTATGAGTGATTTAGACTTACTACAACAGTCACTGTTATCCTGCAAGAATTTTTTTTGCGATACTTGTAAGAATAAGACGTGAATTCCAATAATCTGTTTCTTTTATTGTCTTTCAAATATACATGTATTAAGATGAAATTTCGTGGAGTTGGCGGCAGCGTTTGCCAGCAGTGGGGTTTGTGAATTTTGGGGAGGGTATAGAAGGTGCCCGTCTTAGGATCATTGAGTATCAGCTTGATTATGGCGTCCTGCAGACGTTGACGAAAAGTGCTGACTAGTTTTCTGAGTTCTGTTGTGTGGCTTTGTACGATTTTCGAGTCAATTTGTTGTTCTTCTTCAAAATGGGATGCTAATTTGAGGCCATCCGTAAATCTTATACTTTCCCCCCTCCCCTCCCCCTCCCCTCCCCCTCCCCCTCTCCCCCTTCCTCAACCTGTCAAATGGTCTACTTACGCCACTGGTCATTACTTATTAGGATTTCACCAACATTTCTTTAATTAATATGACGAAGTTTCTTGGGTCATATCCCCGTACCCCTTCTCCCGCCCCTTACCTCTCCCATTAGCCTCTTAGTCTGAAATTTTAAACAGAAATATGTAAAGCACTCACCATGATTAAATGAATTTTGTATGTTCGCAGCTAGGTACCCAAGCATAAATACGGCACACAGGGTCATCACGTGACGAGCATTTTTGTTAATACGTGACATCCTCGACACGTCATGCTCCTGCCTTTGTCAAAAATGGAAATCTATAATAAAACACCACAGAAACATTGACTATCAATTCGATTTTGCCGTTTTTTTTTCTTCAATTAGCTTTGTTTGGAAGTCACAATAGACAGCTGCAACATTCGGACATTATATCGTATGCCCTCTACAGCTAAATGCGTGATCAAATATTCGTAAGTGTTAAGTAAACACATGAATTATATCTAGCTTTACGGCTGATCAAGTTCAACATATGCGAATTTGCATAGTGATGTGAAGATGTGGATTGGTAAGACAGTTCTAACCACAGAGGGAGTTGGGGGATACAACTCACTTTTTTCCATATTTATAATCATCCAAGTTTTGTATAGAGATTGTTTGCACATTAGAGTGCCGTTATGACCCCCCTCTTCCCCTCCTCACACACACACACACGCATACCTTTGGTGAGCAAATCCTGTAATACGGCTCAAACTATATTGAATTTGTCACAAAAGATACATGGACGTGTAGAAACAACATTATACTTTAACAGTCTATAGGGGGAATTTCGTAACAAGGAAATTGTTAAAGTTGAAACAGCACCAGTAAATCTGCTATATACAAGCAACATCACTCCCGCTTTTTTTTTGTGATGTAATTTCAAATTTGTGATGTATATTGCAGGGAAACCTTGGTACTTTTTTTTTTTTTTTTTTCTAATCCTTTGTTCTTCAAAGTCTATTGTAATTCTTTAAGGGATGCAGCAAATTCTGAGCAATTCTTTTAAAGTCTTTACCACGCATGCCCACAATCAAATTCTAGCAGAAATAGGCTACATATTTCCCACTATTTTGAGATTTAGGGAAATATGTAGGTTATTTTTTCCTATTCAAGGCCATTCCTCTCCAAAAACATTGAAAGTTTGAAGGAAAATTAGCAAACGATAAATTTCTAATTAATATCTCGGTAAAAGTCTATTCAAGTCTTGATGGGCATCAACGTGTGATGCATGGACACATAATTCAACCCAACCCCACTTCCCAAGTGGTGTAACGGGCGGCCAGAGTCGTTTTTAACAGATTTAAGGTCTCAAAATGGGTAAGCAAAACATTAAGGGGTCCACGGGGCATCGTAGGGGGAGGAGGGGGGTCCACAAGTTTCACCGCAGGAAAACAGAGGCGGGACCCGTCGCTTTAGCCACCAAGGGTCCCGAGCCTTACGCTTCTGCCTTCTCCCCTCAGGAGGTAACCCCATCCTATGTTCCACACGCGATACCACGGTAAAGGATCATCATACGTCAAATCAGGGCATATATCAGTGTATAACTTCCTGGACGGATGAGAAATACATTTAGCATGCAAGGAGTTGTCAGCTCGTATCCTTGCATGCTGTGTAGAAGCTCCTTGGTTAAATTAAGAACGTAATACCTGATCACTGAATCTTCTGGATTTAATTTATCACTTGCTCAGGCACTTAGGGTATCTTTGATGCATTGCTTGAAAATGAGTACCTCTGACGTTATATTGGATAATGAACATTGTTTCTTACAATGTATTTAAAAAACATAAGTAACACATTATAAGAAACAACATTAACGGCTCCTGATGATATAGGCCTACAGCTGTATATTATCTGCAGTGAAGTTCAGTCCATGGAGGTACCACTTTAGACCTCCATGTTCAGTCTACGCAAGGACGTATGAATATGGTCAACGGTCAATACCATTCCCATTCACTAATCGCCATAACAAATATTCTGTTTGGCAGAAATAACATGAAATAAGTTACTTACGTTTCCGCAATCCGCAAGGATGTCTGAACACAACTACTTTGTTTCCGAGATAACATAAGTTATTACCTCATGGAGGTACCACTTTAGATTGCCTCAAAATGTAGAAATCATTCATTGAGCAACTACACGTTGAACAAAATTCATGTTTACTAGACACGCACCGTATTGATGGATAGCTTTAGATGAAAAAAAGCAGACAATAATGATTACGTAATCCCCTTCTTCAAAGGTCTTCGTGCAAAACGGGCTTGTGGAGCTCTTTGTTTAGAATCCGTCTCAAAGAGTACAATACTGTTTTCTTAGGTTTGCCAAACCAAAGAGCTTGGGTTAAAACTCGTCTAGTTGTCAGCTGCTGTGGAAAGAAGCACAAATTGCATTGATGTTTGTTTGTTTCAAAACTAATAATATATCACCAATTTGTCAAAGTCGACGTTGATAAGTGCTTCACTAACTCTGGCATGTCTGGGCGTCTTTAATTTTTTTATACATTTTTTTTTTTTTTTTTGTGGCGGTGGTGGTGGTGTTAGTTTGAGATTTTTATGGGGTGATTAACATTTCTTGGCCCGTAATCTTGTTATCTTATATTTCCGCAAATTAGGTCTAAACTTCAGTTATGTTGTCCGGAACTCCCTATTCCCAGATTCCTGGCTATCTTCAGCAGCAAATCAAAGGGTCAAAGAGAAATTATGCAGCGGCTGTTCTGAAAATTTCGTGGCGTTGTATACCAACCGGTAGTAGATCATACCAAACGCGAAACGCCATTTTTTTTTTCTTTCTAACAAAGCCAAATAAGGCACACAAAAGATAAAAATAACAACTGAAAATCGAAAAACGGCCACTGTCAGGTACAGTTGCGCGGTGGGTCATGTTTCACTGGGGGCGGCAAGGGAATTTTGGCGCCCACAACCTCTGAAAAATAAAACATAGAGCTAAATTGGCATGCACTGTTTAAGATGGCACCGTTTAGGAAATTGCTTTAAATCAGTGTTTCAAATCAAGGGAGAGGTCCGTTGGCAAAGCAGCTTTGGTAAAATTCCCGAAAATTTCAGAATAAAAAAGACTGAATATGATAGAAATTCCCTCAAAATTGAAAACAAATTCACAAAAATTAAAGAAAATTTCCCTAGAATGAAGTAAATTGCACGAAAATGGAAGTAAATTTTCCCAAAATTGAAGAAAAACATCCCCAAAATGAAAGAAATTTCTCGAAAATGAATGAAATTTCCAAATAATTGAAGCAAACTTTCCAAAAATTAAAGAAAATTTCCCAAAAATTGAAGAAAATATCCACAAGTGAAAGAAATTTCACGAAAATTAAAAAAACTACGCAAATTTCATGAACATGGAAGAAAGAAAGGCCAAAAAGGCCAAAAAAATCCAGTAAATGAAGAAAATTTCCTGAAAATTGAAGAAAATATCCCTAATATTGAAGAAAAAATCCCCAAAATGAGGGAAGTTTTCTGAAAATTGAAGGACAAGGTTTCAAGAAATTCAGGATTTTTATAAAAAGATTTCCTCATGGAAGAAAATAATTTCGGAAGGCGTTCATTATTGGGAGCCAAAATGGGTCTTGCTTAAAATTGTGTCAACTTTAGCATGCTATAGGGGCGAGGGCCGCAAGACAGAGTTTTGCGGGAAGCCCTGTCACATCTACGGGGCGAAGCTGCAGGTAAGGGCGCTGGGGGCGAAGCCCTCGAAATCCTTGTATTTCTCGCGATTTTGATAGTAGAAAATGTATTAATATTGTGTCAGATCCAGGATCGACGTCCTGGTAGGCTCGACGGGGCGAAGCCCTAGGAAGCTAATAGCGTTATTTGGCTTGAGTTAGCTGAATATTGAATATATTAGCAGAATATCGTTTAAAATTGTGTCAACTCCACACTAAAATTACTTAAAAAAAATATATATATATATATATATATATATATATATATATATATATATATATATATATATATATATATATATATATATATATATATATTGGAACGAATATGAAGGATCCCATTGACTACAATATATGTCTTTAGTTGGGTTCTATGAATGGTTTTTATGTTTCTGATGTAATAATAAAGCTTTTAGAGAAAAGAAAAAAAAACATTTACGACATTGAGAATAAAAAGTTTATAAGAATATATGTTTCATGACCATTTGTACGCCCCTGTGAGAATTCGGCGCCATCTCGAAAGGCTTCTTTTATTAACTGTATTCAGTAAAATTGTTTGCCCTTCTTGGCAGGGACAGATATCAAATATTGTCAACGAGCTATCGTCATGCATCGGCTACTGTCCGAGATCGAAGTGCCAATGGTGTGGGGATTCAGGGCGAAGTCCCGGAAAATTTGGTCTTTTCTGTGGAAAATTCATGCCCATTTGGATAAAAAAATGAATATTACGTGCTTAATATAGTATGGGGAAAAGTTATTGATCAACACGTACATTTTCTAAGGGCCTAAAAAACATGTTCTAATGACGATTTTGGCGCCCCCTTGTGCACTTGGCGCCCTCTCAAAAAGCATCGCTGGAGGAAGTTGTCCCCCGCCCCCTGCCACCACGCCACTGGTCGTGTATACAGAGGTTTTTCTGGGAGGGGTAAAATGTACTAAAAAGCAAAAAAGTATGATGATTTCAGGGGATCACAATGAAATTCGCAATGGGTCTCCAACAAGTGCTCCACGGCCAGGCACGTAAACACCGGGAGTATTTTGAGACTCCGTCGGTTAATTTTGGGACTTGTCGGCCGCTAGTCGATAAATCTTATACATGACCGCTCCCCACCCCCTACCCCCCCCCCCCCCTCCCTTTAGCAGTCAAAATGGTTTACTAACGCGGCGGTCCACGACTGGTTGATAAAACGGTCGCATGGGCGTCAGTGACGTAAATACTCTAATGGATCTTGGGACTTTATAAACATTGGTAAACAATTAAACAATATATCACGTGATATTAACGTCATCAGAATATCATATTTTACTTGCTAGAATGAACGACAATTGTGCATAAGTCTGTAAGTGGCGTGTCTAAACAATGCCGTATTTTATATTCGTATCACTGTATTATCGTTGATTTTGGATCGAAAATCTTTAATTTACAACCAATAATCTTTTAATTTGAATTTGGACCCACGATCTGGAGGTCAACGTCTTAATAAGATGTAATTTTAGGTGGCGGCCCCGCAAAAACGGAAAGCTACACCTCCTGTAGTGCGTGGGAGTGGCCGGGCTAGAACAAAAATATATGACACGAAAATACCCATTATTCATCGAAGGATCGCCAATAGCAGTACCGTAGCCAGCATTAAGAAAAAGGTGAGGAGTCCGAGAATGTCCTTTCCCCCTCCACCCTACCCCTTCTTCCCCTTCTTCCCCACCCTTCCTCCACCCAAGACAAAGTAATAAAAGTTAGCCCGCTTCTGAGGGCAATTTTTCTTAAAATAAAAGATATAAAAAAACTTAGATTATCCAAATTTTTGACAATTTTCCCGAAAAAGTGTGGGTCAGGACCCCCTTCCATGGCTACGTCACTGACCAATAGCATTAGCCTTTGTATACGTATATAACCATTGTCATATAGGCGAGATTTGGAGGGCGCATGGATAACATTGTACCCCTTTTCAATATTTATATATTTTTGTGGTGATTTTTTTGGCATTTAATGATGATTTTATTATTTTTTGCGCCCCACCCTATCCTACACTTTCGGTGAGCAGATCCGATTATTGCCACGAAAACGCCACCCACCCTTCACCCACACTATTCACCCCGCCCTGCCCTCAACCCCACCCTACCCTTGTCCCGTTAATATGGGGGCACTTCTTTTCCCGTTTTCACTGTGGTACTATATAGGCGTTCTGACAACGCATGATGTTTAAAACAGCGAAATTGGCTGGGACGATTGTTCTCTATTCTTTTACGTAAATCCATGCATTTACCACATATAATTTCAAAACATCAACATCCGCACAAAGAACGGTTTGATAAGGAAGGTGCATGGTTTACAAAGTAATTCAAAGGCCAGCTGTATTCAAGTACATAATTGTATTGAATATTCAAGTTAGATGTCATAAATACCTGGAAATTTGTTAGTCATCAATCGGAAACAAAATGAGCCTGTAACTGTGTAAGCAGTTTACAGACTGTTTATGTTGAGTTTGGCGCTCTGTAATTAAAGGAGTGCTAGACCGAATAGCGAGGGCGTATTTTTAAGGGTTGCCCCAAAATTGAATGCTCCTCTAGCACACAACAATATAGCAATTTTCTGCTTAATATGAATATGCTAGTGACCTTTGCCCTCACGTCGTCTGTGGGCTATGGTGACTTGAAGTTTACCGATCTGTTTTGGATAATATATCTGTGAAATTCGTAAAAACGAGCGCCCTTACTTTTTGGTCTAGCGCCCCTTTAGATAATGCAAGGGCGAGATACAGAATATTATGTTTCGGTTTGCTTAAATGCGCAGAATATACAAACGCCCTCGTTTTTAGGTCAAGCGTTCTTGAAAATACATATTTGGTTTTAAGCTTTATGATTTGTTTAATTCTGATGTATTCAAAACAGGAAAGGGCCAACAACGCATTAAATTTCAGTCAGAGAAAAATGATTAAAATGGTATCTTTGTCTCGCCTGTGAGGCAGGATAAAGACGGGATCATCCTGTCGTCATCCACAATGTTTAACATGAGATCATAACTCAAGTTATGATTGGTGCACATTTACGTAACTTGGCACAGTGGAAGATGGCGTTGGTACTGTTCAGTTGAGCATGATGGGGAGGGGGACGTGTGCACACTAATTAGCTTATCTGCACTCTATTTATGATATCTCTTAAATTAAAGGGGCTGTGGTGATTTTGCTTTCACAAATGATTACATATATGAAGAGCAGTGTTAACATTCAACGGTGAAGTGTAACGTGCATTTGATTAGGTTATTTACATACCAATAGACTGCTTAACTTGACTTGGCACGTTGTATATTCACATAACTTGGCACAGGAGCCAGAGGACATTGGTACTGTTCAGATGAGCATGACTGGGGGTTGTGTGTGCATAGTTATTAGCTTATCTACATAACAATGCAAATATTTGTATCTGATATCTCTAAATTTAAGGTGGGTGTGGTGATTTTGCTTACATAAATGATAATTTATGTGAAGAGAATTATTCACATTTAATGGTGTAGTGTGCGTATTGATTAGATTATTTGCATAAGAATATACTTTGTGTAATCAACTTAAATATACATGCACGTAATGTGGATGCAGGGGTAAAGCTCGGAGTAAATGAATATGTTTTTTAGAGGGGTTATATGTGCATACTAATTAGCCAATTTGCATAACAATTGAAATATATGTTTCTCTGCAGCTGGTGTTTCTTCAATTAGGGTGGGTGTGGTGTTGTTATTTACACAAATGATGATGTGAAGACAAATCTTACTGCCGCAGGTATATAGAAAGCATTGGACCTTAAGGACTAGTATTGGGATTTCTGTAGTCATTTTAATTAATATATATCAATTTATATTTAATATTTAAATTAATTATATTTACATAACAATTTAAATACTTGTTTATCTTAAAGTAGTAAAAATGTGGTCAGATTAGGTCAATTGAATAAAGTGTTGTGTTCATATTAATTTTGCTACTTGCATAACAATAGAAACTTGTCAGACCGGTTCACGCCCCCGATCGGAAGATCTCCAATGGAAAATGTCTTGTCATTATAACCCACAATGCATCTTTCCTAATCCAAATCTCTCTAAAGAAATACA
>JAIGNY010002044.1:65000-75000 GCA_020152595.1 Chiridota heheva
AAAATTTGATGTTGATGGGAACGTATCACAACTTCCTGCAACGAATGTTTTGTTTTGTTTTTGCTGTCAAAAGGTCAAAGTTAATGGGTAATTATCTTAAAAAGACATAAAAGCCTGGATAAATAGATAATTATGGAGTTTTTAAATGAATTGAAGGTAGTTATGATTTTATTTCAGTATATGTAGTTTGTTCCATTCTTCAGAGCCCCACAAGAAAATGGTTGGTAGTCACACTCCACGTAATGAAAAGATTTGTTTCAGTTTCAAAGGTCAAAGACTGTTAATTACCATATGACCCATTTTTACCAGTGGCTCAGTGGTTAAGGAATCATGCTGGTATTCGATTCGAAAGGTACCGGGTTCGATTCCCGTCGTGAGCGTTGCATTGTGTCTGAGCAAGAAACTTTACTTGCTTCAGCTCATTCAATTGTAACATGAGTACCAGCACTGTTGGGGAGTTAACCTGCGATGGAGTGGTGTCCCGTCAAGGGGGAGTCACGTACATTCATCCGCTTCCGCCATGGACACCAGGAATAAGCACTGGTCCTATGAGCCTAATGACTCGGATGGATTTAGCTAAGCCATTTTTACCAAATCTAATTTAAATTGTAATGGTGTAAACTTTCAAGAGGTTGAAAATAGAGGTTGATACCCAAAATGACCCACATTCATGTGAAAGATCATAGGTCATTAGTCTTCATTGTATGAGGTATGTGATTGCCTCAAGTTGGGGTGATGAGATCAGCAACTCTGGAGATTATATTTTTGTTTATGAATTTGTGAGGTAAAAATTGAAAATTCATCAGAGTACAAACATGTGCACTGAGTCGCCAGACTCACGCATTAAAGTTGAGCTAGAGCTGGAGTGGTGGACGGGATTGGGTCCGGAATTAAAATATTAGTTCAATGGTCAAACAAACCTATCTTATATACAAAAAAAAAAGGGACTTCAAGAGAAACAAAATAGTGCAGAAAGCATGCAATTTTTTTATTTCCTTAAGGAAATATCTAAGCTTAAAGTTTGGTATCATTTGTGTAGAAACGATTGAAATGAGACTAGTTGTGATGTTATAGCCTCAGATTCCTCAAAGTCGTTATGTATCCTATCATATTTTTGCTACGATTTTGAGGCTTAAAAACCATGTGATATGTCAGAAAAGTAGTAAAACTGAATCTAGTAAAGGTATTTTTAATATACCACATGAATAAAATTTGAGGGAAAATGATAATAGATCATTTTAAAATAAACTTTTTTTATCATGCTTTAACGATTGTTAAGAACATAAAGAACTATCCGTAGTACACCAGCCATTTCTACACAGATAAGAGATAGCTTTAAACTTGAATATCTCCTAAACAAAATTAAGTTTTTAAACGCTTTCTTAAACCATTTTTTTTTAAGTCCTCTTTCATATAAAATGGACTTGATTGACCCCAAAACTAATCCTTTAAGGTTTTATTTTATGAATAAACTACGGTTATAGGTCAGTATGAAACCAATCAGATATTTCAGTCAGTAAACAAAAGCATAATTGCATATGCAAAAAGAACGATTTGTAAATGATTGTTTGATTCCCTACAACTGCATTGATGACGTCATTGTTCATACTCTATTATGCTGATTATTTGAATTAAAAGAGGCATTAAGTCTGACGTAATCATTATTTCATACGATAGAATAATACAAATAACAATTTTTTTCGACCAAGTTTCATACCCCCCAAGCAAGCTAACACAATTGTTATCATTATGAAAACTTTAATGCTACTACTGAATAGTACTATAGGAGCCGCTAATTTGATTTAAAAACATGCAGATTATGATGTCATCAGCCCAGCAGGATGTTGGAATGCTTTGTATTTCTTTATAATCTACCTCAAGTTTTCTAGCTTATGAAAAATTGTTTTTCTTTTGTAAGGTCAAAGACACTTTTGTGTATACATGAAATTCTTAAAATATGCTGTTAAAACTTTGTGTCACATTATTTTGAAAAAAACTTTAATCACATTTATAAAAAAAGATATTAAGTCCCTATTGGGGATAATATGTCAGCATGCACAATATTTCAATCAGAATTGAACACAATGACAGCCTCCATATGTGACTTTAAACATGAATAACTTGAGATAGGAATAAGATTATGACTTGCTGCGTTTTGGTATTGGTTAAGATTTTTATCCTCTATCATATAAAATAATAATTGCGTCAGACGTTATGCTGTTATGTCTCCTTCAAACAGTGCAACAAAAAAAATATGTTTATTGATATGGCATTTCTGTTGAATTTTTGTGGTAGGTTCTGAGCCAAAGTGGTGGTTGAGAAGAATGTAGAAAAGGAATATCTTAAAATAAACAATGCAGTTTGTTTATGTATTGTGTTTTCGCCCTTTCAAGATTCCTTACAAACCTACGACGAGGTTTTTGTTATAACAAGCATATTATTTATTATACGTCACTACGTCGGTACGGGCATAAGACTACTTAGTATAGCCTACATTGCATAAAGTTGTATGCTTGTGTGCTAGTGTCTGCAGCTGCAGGATCTGGTCTCTGCACAGTGTGGCATAGCAAGTATAATGAAATGGAAACCCTAGAGTTGTTCATCTCAAATTTACCGAAACCCTACTACAAAATTACACCAAAAGAAATCAAAATGATTTTATTTGTTTATATCGAGATCTTTTTTTTTATTTGAAGGATAAGGTTTTATATTGATGGAAAGTTGTCATCATTTCTAATAGATTTTCCAGGGTCATCAAGACCGGCCTATAAATATGCTGCAAGAACCTCAACTTCACAAAGGGTCAGATAGTTAGTCACTCCGTCCAAGCGCACATTGACAATATTGCCAAACACAGGAGTGTCGAGTGTGAATACAATTGGCTTTTGTCGGTAATTGGCACTAGTGACTTTTCCAACATCGGTAATTCTCATCGGGCTGTCATAACCCTTTGCGACGTCGGTATCTATGATTCTAACAACAGCACCAATAAGTCGGTCGTCTGAAAGTAGAATGAGAAAGAAAGTATCCAATAACATTTGAGATATATGTATATATATATATATATATATATATATATATATATATATATATATATATATATATATATATATATATATATATATATATATATATATATATATATATATATATATATATATATATATATATATATACACACACATATATATATATATATATATATATATATATATATATATATATATATATATATATATATATATATAAAAATCTATATATATATATATATATATATATATATATATATATATATAGAGAGAGAGAGAGAGAGAGAGAGAGAGATTTTTTTTATATATATATATATATATATATATATATATATATATATATATATATATATATATATATATATATATATATATATATATATATATATATATATATATATATATATATATATATATATATATATATATATATATATATATATATATATATATTATATATATATATATATAGATAGATATATATATATATATACATACACATATTGGCATAAGGACATTAAGTTCTAATTTTTTTATTGTTTCAAATTTCCACCAATTGCTAAACGCGCCTTTGTCTATCATATTCCACACTTTATTTGATAAAGCAACCCCTTCAATCAATCGTTGATAGCCGGATGAATAAGTCGATGACCTTTGAACAAATTGTTTTTGAACCAAACGAGTTGGAATCTTATCAAGTCAACAGTTAGTTCGTCGTTTTTCTCCAATTTGAATTGAAACTATGAAGCTACTAACTGAGTTAATTTCAGTTAATAGCTTTAGTTAAACTAATTGATTAAACAGGCGATATCGTCATATGTGCACAATATTTAGAATTCCTTTCAAATTTTTTGATTAATTGAAATTTTGCTGCGCGATTTGTTGTCTCGTATTGCAAGGTATATAGTTATTTAAAACGCTGTCAATGTTTTCTCTCGGGTTGGCCCAGATGGATGCGGCGACCGATTGCAATTTTTTTCAAATCATGTCGTGAGTTCGAGCCCCGGTGGAATCGTTTATTTTGACTTTTGCTTTCATCTTCTTCTTTTCCTTTCTCAGTAATTTTCATTTGGTGAGTATCATTGTAGTTTTATAATACTAAAATTTCACTTTCGCCTTCTGACAAAAAAGCATTGAAAAAAACAAATAAGTTTCTCGTCACAGTAACGCAATGCGCTGTGTATGTTTTCAGGAGAGTTAAGGCCCAGTGACCAGAGTAATAATTGTAAAGCGCTTTGATAAAGTCTATGACAGTTTAAAAGCGCTATATAAGCACTACGATTATTATTAGAAGTTTCTCGTCACAGTAACGCAATGCGCTGTGTACGTAATTCTGCACACACAACGTACATGCTAGTGTCTGGTTGTACTGTGTGATACAAACAGACAGTGGATCAGATCTTGCCTCCACAACCGGAAGTGACGTCAAAATATAGTATCCCCATTTTTACCGTATTTTACTGAGACGAGCCTCCCTCTTTAAACTAACGACAAATTTGTACACCTTTGTTCAATTCAGCCGTGTCACAAAAATGTTGTGAAGAAATAGTTTATATATGCTTACAGCAGCAATCTTCACGGTTGTAAATATTAATCTTTGAGATAAGAAACATTCCACCAAGGTCCACACTCCACCATGGAGACGCTTCGCTCTCTGTAATGAAAGAATGGAAGACGATTTGCCGCTTGTAAAAACAAACATACAACAGTCCGGGATATACATCCGATCGAGGGTTTTGTTATCAAAAAATAGGCTGGTAAAACATTGTTTGATTTGGTGACAAAAATTACACATTAGTTGTAATAAAACCATTGGAATATTCTAGAAATATATTATAGCTATTTTGGAAAACTATTTTTTTTTTCTTAGTGATATAAAAACAATTTACTAAACCTTAAATGTCTAAACTTGAATGTCCATTTAATGATATGTTTATTTCAAGATATCGATTTCCCGCCCAAATCAGCCTTCATAATTTTAATTTTAATTTAATATTTAAAACTCGAATCACGGGTAGATTTAAAAAAAAAAAAAAGGGCCTGGATAATTTATTAGAATAATCATGAAGATATGGGTACAATATATACGACTGAATTAGGACAAATTTCATGATTCACAAATTTTCATAATTTTCCACATGATTTAAGATCATACACCATTAACAATCTGTGTCGGCTATAATGGGAAATAATCCTTAATGGCGCTCCATAAAAAAAAAAACCGGACCGGGTCAAATTGTTGATACGAATAACTTTTCCGTTTCCCATTTTTTTTTCTTCACCCTCTTTCAAGCTTAAGAGCAAATTAATTTTAATGTATTTCATCATCTTATTTTCACCTACAATTCCGTAGCAATCTTCATAACACTTATTTTGAATACCTACTTGTGTGAGTGCATGAATTTGGGGCTGTTCCAAAATTTGCTCTTTCATCACCATCCACCGCACCTCCGGCCAGCCATTTCGAGGCATCGTAATTCGAGCTCTGCGTTGCCACTTTCCAAGACGCCACATTTTCTTTTAAAAACATACGAATGATGGTAACAAAAACTTTAAATGATTTTGAATCGTATTAAAAAGCGTTAAAGGAGAGGTATCGCCCAAAAATTAATTCCGAAGTGAACGTTGCCGTGCTGGTAACGTCACTTCCGCTTCTTAATTTTCCTCGTTGATTGCGAGAAATCTCTGATACTGTCAAAAACACAATGTTCGATCCGACGGATGTGTGATGAATAACATCGTATATTTCTCACAATCAATAGAAAAATTCAAAACCGGAAGTGACGTTAGCAGCACGGCGGCGTTTATTTCTGAATGTATCTATGTGACGGTTCCTATAAACATCCATTTCTTCGCAATATCCATTGGCATACTGAACGTGAACAAGGTAGATTGACCCAAACCCAGAAGCCAAATCAGTTTTTTAAAAAATATGCAAATTAGGCTAAATAAGCCTAACTGTTACATTAATCAACACAAAAATCCAAATTTTGAAAGGGGTCGGCCATGGCGACTTCAATGACTTTTCTGTGAGGTAGTCAAATGTACTGTGAAGCAAAAACAAACTGTTATTACGTAACTTTTACATTATGCAAAATATCACGGGGCCCGAATGCCAACAGAAAACATAACTTTCACTTCCTTTTTATTCCCCATCAAAATATTTCAAGTCTTTTTTGCCGCCAAGCAAATCTCAATTAAGCCTTAAAAGCCAAATTTTCAGAAAAAGCCAACAAATATTGTGGGCAAACAAGTCTGAAAACACCAAAATTTCCAAATTTCGCTTCTCAAAAGCAAATATACCAATGCTGCTGAGACAAGGTACCACTTTAAGTCACAGATTATAGTTACGTCACAGAATAATTACGTCACAGATTAGATATATCAACAGATTTGCCAAGTTACGTTGCAGGTTAGTTGTGTAACAGATTAATTGTCACCAATTTGTTACGGCACAGATTAATTATGTCACAGATTTGTCAAGATACTTTACAGATTTGTCAAGATACTTTACAGATTTGTCAAGATACTTTACAGATTTGTCAAGATACTTTACAGATTTGTCAAGATACTTCACAGATTTATCAAGATACTTCACAGATTAGTCTATGTTACAGATTGGGTACGTCACAGACTATTATGTCACAGATTAGTTATGTCACATAATATTTGCGTCACAAATTAATGATATCACAGATTAGTTTTGTCAGGGATTTCTTATGTCACATTAATTATATCACAGAATAGTTACGTCACAGATTATTGATATCACATGATATTCATGTCATAGTTTCATGTTTGGTTGGCAAATTTGCATCTTTCTCGTCGAGGCAGTGTAGAAGCTCTTTGGTCGAGGTTTATGTCTAGTATAAAGCTGCAAAGATCGAGGTGTATGCCTAGTATAAAGCTGCAAACATCGAGGTGAATGCCTAGTATAAAGCTGCAAAGATCGAGGTGTATGCCTAGTATAAAGCTGCAAACATCGAGGTGTATGCCTAGTATAAAGCTGCAAACACAAACATTCTGATTAAAAGAGATGGTGCTCTTCAACTATTTTCCAGATTGTTAGGATTACCTGCAGGGCAGAGGGCGTAAACCTCCACTTCACAGAGGGTTAAGTAATCCGTCTTCCCAACCAACTGCACATTGACCACATTACCATAAGCCGGTGTGCTCAACAAGAAGGTAATGGGGTTTGTATGATAATTTTCTTCAGTAACCCTGCCTACTTCAGTCATCCTGATGACATTTTCCGCACTTTCACCCTTCGCAAGGTCTATATCAAGAACTCGAACAACAGCTCCAATGAGTCGATCAGCTGATGAAAATCAGAGGGAGATCAAAGTTTGTCATTAATCGCAATAAATAACCGCCTAAACATATTCCCTATCGCATCGTATTGTATCATTCGAACTTTCTATCAAACAAATAAGGCACCAGAATTTACCCGACGAGGTTCTAAAAATCAAACCTACGTCAGTAACATTCCCAATTTCGCATGTTGCTCCGTATAGTATACTTTTGCTGAATAAGAGAGGTTTTCTGCTGGAAGTCCTTTTTTATCTGACTTCTGATATGAATTTTCGCATTTTAACCTCTTAAAGACACTGTATGCAAAAAGTTGATGGTAGCAACGGCTACAATAGAACATTAGGTTATGTGTGCGCATGCTCATATCCAAGAGACTCCTTGCTATTGATTTCAAAAACAATTTTGTTATCTGGCCACGGGGTACCCCTGTATCCTAACAATGGGTTCATTTTCATTTCATAGAGAAACGAAATGTACTTGAACAATATTTGGTGAAGCTTTTAAAACTTTACCTAACCTTTGGTTGAGGAAAAGGAGATTCAATGAGGTGAAGGGACTATTTTGTCATGATCCAAACTATATTCAGACATTGCAGTCGGATAGTTTCACTAAATTTTGCTCACATACAAATACACACAACAGCGATATCTAATCACTTGTAAATTATGTGACGTCACACACGCGTTGTGGGTGTGGTGGTCCGAATATTGTGCTTATTTTATGCCCATGCACAGTTCACGAAGTATGCTCATCGTCAGCGCGGAAGAGTTATAAACAATTTCAATAATTAATAGCACAATATCTAATGCAAAATTAACATTACATTGGAATTACAGTGGGGGAAATATATAAAGTGTATGGTGCATTATGGGTAATTCTAATCGCGGTCTCTATATGGCGGCGATTCCTAATAGGCGGGCCGCGGGCCAAATCTGACCCGCCAGACAATCCAATCCGGCCCAACGTCAGTAACATTCCATATTTCTCATTTTGTTCCCTCTCATATTAAAAAAAGTCATTTGGATTCAAATTGCCCTGCGGGAAACGGGAATATAGATTTAAGGAGCAGTCTGGAATGAATCCCACCATCATCCCACTTTAAGGATTATTGGTAAAATCTACAGCGCGACAACTTTGGCAAAATGTGTTTCTTGCAATAAAACTTAATCCCTTCGTTAAATAACTGAATATTGAAATAATGTTATGTTTTTATGATTTAAAAAATTGAAACTGAAAAAGAAAGAAATGTGCCACGACGTTACAGCCCACGGAACACGTTTTCAAAAATGGTACCTCACTGAAAATTACTGAAAATTTTCACCAAACTCAAAAACCAAATATTTGTACAATTACAAACATATTGACAATGACTTTTACACCCATATTGATCGGCTTCACCCCAATATTTGACTGGAAAAAATCGGAGGATCTCTAAACAAGAGTACAATCATACGCGATACATACACGTTTATGCAAATTATTACCCGTTCACCCAGTCAGGAAGAATCCTGGACTTTTGGGGTAATAAGAAAATACACCAAAACTTGGAGTTTCGTGTTCATTCAGATCCATGAAAGCCGCCATTTTAACTTGTAGTAACGTTATATCAATGAATTTTTTACTAATAGAACGTTAGTATTTGTGTAATGTAACGTAAGATGCATGTATACGGTATCAGCGATGTTTAAGCCAACACATATTCAGAACTGTTCAAAAGGTCAACGACCTGTCAACGGAAGTTTTTATTTTATCGCGAAGTCCACGATGAAATTGAGCAGTTTCCGGTCAAATCTAATGAACATTCATTTCATATCAGTTTTTCCTTTCCAAAATACCCCTAACTTCTCATTAAAAGTCCCCGTTAACTTAACGTTATCACTATAGATAAATGGCGGCCTTCATGGATCTTAATGAATACGAAGCTCCAAATTTTGGTGTATTTATTATTACTCCAGAGGTCCAGGATTCTTCCCTACTGTCACTGGAGCAAAATCGATAGGTGACCCGGGCCCGCAATCGGCCGATTTTTTTTTTTTTTATTATCGTGAAACATCGGGGTTATGCCGGTAAATTTGGTGTAAATTAGGGTCAATATGGTTCTAATAGTATGAATGTTTGATTTTCGTATTCATTTGGTAACATTTTGTGAGGTATAAGCGGTAACGTTGTAGCAAACCTCTTTGTCCGATGTTTCGGAGGGCTATGCTAGGCTTAATTTAATCATTATTTACTACAACAAGATCTCCAACAATGTTATACAATAGAAATATACCCAATTAGTGTTTAATATGTAAATGTTATTAATTTATTCATGCAAATTTTAAAATCTTGTTTATGATGAACAGTGAAGTAATTGTCTGTCCTAAAATATGTAAATGATTTGTAAGGGAATGAATCACAAAAAAAGCCTTACGGTATTCATAAGAGAAGCAAATAGCAATGAAGTTTTCAGATCTTTTCTTTGTAACATAACAAAATACAGCGGAAGAACCACCACGCAAAAAGTTTACACCGTCCGGAAGCAACTCGAAAATCTGAGTACTTTGCAATGCTCCAAAATGGGTACTTTTTTGTATTACGTCATCGTATAAGCCTACACATTTGACTATCCCACACTAAACGTATGGGATTTCTCATTTTCCGCTCCGGATTGTTCAAAA
>JAIGNY010002044.1:77500-87500 GCA_020152595.1 Chiridota heheva
GAAGGAAAGAATCTCTTCCAGTCCACGAAAAGTCCACTTAAACCTATTATACCGTTGTGTATTTCTTTGAAGAGATTTGAGTTTGGGAAGATGTATTATGGGCTATAATGACAAAAAGAAATTCCCGGCCAGAAGATCTCCCGTTCGGGGACCGAACTGACAAAATGTGGTTGTAGATCAATGATGCCTGTTGGGTAGCTTACTATTAACCAATTTGCTTTTTCCCAAGCACTTTTGGTATTTCCACGAAGGCCTGACCATCCGTAAAAGACCATCTTGCTCAGGGTGGTGGGGAAGGGAAGAAAGGGGGCGGTGCATATGGGAATGTTTGTTTCATACGTTTGCAATAATCTCCTTAACTGTGCAAAACGCTCTGAAAAATCGCACATTTGTGCACTTCAAACTTTATAACTAAAGAGTCTCTGAATATTTTTTTCATTTCGAACGGTATAGAGAGCTTAAATTAATTATCTATCGTTTGTGACCATTTTCATTTAATCATTCCAAAAAAGTACCGTACATTGTAGTAAACTATAAAATGTGTTTTTTCTTGTTTTTTAATGACAGCGCAAGCAAAATCACAAGTTTATCTTTGACCTTTGTAACTTATGAAAAGTATTTGGGAGTCCATTTCACACGGCCTAACAATTAGCATATATCTATTTACCATATATATCAAATCCAACATAATTGGTGCAAAAAAAGGCCCGTACTCTCCAACAAATAGAAAGCGATGAGAGCTTATGTATCCCTTTATTCTAATTCTGACCTAATCTAAGCACGCCCAAGCCGCGTGGACTGTACTATTGTGTGCCGAGGGTTTCCTGTTGTTCGTATTTTAAACTGTGACGAATACCCGGGCGAGTAAATATTTTTTCAATGTCGGAGTTTGGTTGATTTTCTTCCATTTTTACCAGTTTTCTTGTATATTTTGTTACACTGAGATATATTTCTTATTATATGACCATTTATCAGAAATCAAAACATTATTTGGCTGAAACTTTATCGACAACAACCAGGAACGAAGAAGTGCAAGAGCGAGGAATAACGACAACATTAGGTTGCATGATTATGATACCAAAAAATAAGAACTATGCTATTTATTGAACTTTTTGTATAAAATAATATCGTTTTATTAAATACTCGATATACTTTTAACACTTTGTCCTTAAAACCAACCCGCATAATAATGGTACCTCCCAAGTTTATTCATAGTTTTTTGTAAGGCTTCACAGCTAGTTCCGCGAATATTTTTCTTATACGCGTTCTAAGGTAAAACATTTCCGTATGAGTTTTCCTCTCGAAAACTTATTACGAAGGAAAAATCTGAATGAATAAATATTTTGAAGTAATAGCTTCACCAGAGTTTTTGACTTGAGGGAATGGAGGGAGGAGACAGAAGGAGGGGAGGGGAGGGGGAAGGGGAGGTACCCCCTCCCTGAAGAAAAAACAAGAACATTATATACCGGGCAGGTTTTTTTGGGGGAAACTTTTTCCTCAATTTTCACGTACTTAATTTCTGGGCAATTTTCGGGAAGTTTTTCGATTTTCGGGAATTTTCTTCATTCAAGAAAATTCTTGAAAATTTTCATGAAAATTTTCTTTTCAGATTGGAAAATCTAAAAAGGAAATTTTGCATCTCTGTCTAACATATATACGATCGGTGCCCAAGTCATGATCACGACCTAGATATATAATTGAGTCGGGCATGTCTCCCTGCCAAACTAACTGACTAAAGTGGATATCCAGCCGAAAGCGGGGATGGGGGAAGAATAAGATGGGTGAGGGGGGGGGGAACTTCCGCCGAAAACCTCTGCTTTGTACGGCCATGGGCCTGACAAGATGATACAATTATTGTAAAAATCTATTTTGTTTAAGATTTTTCGCAAAAGGTTAGTCTGTTAGTAAGGTACCAATAATACTATAGCTGTCAGCAGACCTAAAATTTCATAAGGGTTGGCCTATAGTATCATATCGTATAGTATGGTATACTCGCCCCTTCAATTCTGAACAAAAAGTCAATGTAATTTGGAAATAATACAAATCCAGGTTTAACATAAAAAAAAAAAATACTTACAGTTATAGTCAGTCCTGGCTACTCCGAGGATCATCGCAAAGATAAGAATCCACATAATGCTGTCCTTGGTCTGAAGGACGAAGACATGGTGAGAAAAAGAAATAGTTGCCTGCAAGTCTTTGACTTCTGGAATGGACGGTTGAATGAAAGACTTTTGGAGGGATGTAAAGGTCATTCAAACCATGATAATTACAACTTAAGTTAGAGAGTAACATTAATAAACAAATCTACTTTTGAAAGGATTGTGTTGATAAAGTTCAAATAAATTTCCACACATAATAGAGAATTTAAGCTTTTAGCCATTTAATTCCGATTTCTTTCGAAAGTGAGATTGAAAACGTTTCTTGATCATGTTTTTTTAATTTATTTTTATTTTTGCAGAGCTGTGTGTCAAATTAAAAAGAAAATCAACTTGTTTATTTCAATGTAAGTCAGTTTTCCACATCTACTTGAAGTTAGTGCACACAATATACTTATATACGCTAGAGAGCTAGGTACATTGCGTACAACGCTAATAAGTGGCGGCCTCCGTGGAAATATAAATCCTTGATATTTATAATTTAGGACATGTGAGACCATTGTTTTGGAGAAGAAAAATACCAAAAGATCGTTGATAAAATACCAAATACTTGATTTCTCTTCTATCTAGCATGGAAGGCTCATATTTACAGTATGTAAGTATATATGATGAATGTACTTACGATACTCACTGGCTAATGTATCGTAATAAGTGTTAATCAGAAGCTTTCAAAGTTAAAACACATATGGATAACAAATTATCAGTGACCCGCATTAAACAAGTGCGGAGGTGTCCGAGAAGGTCATATGCCTTCCACTATATTGAGAAATGCAAATTCAAATTGAGCCCACTTCTGAGGCAGATCATTTTGTTTTTTAAAAGCAAAAAAGATATAAAAAACAAAGATTATTTCCATTTTAGAGGATAATTTCTCGGAAAAGTGTACGTGTGGGTGTGGGAAGGAAGAGTGGGAAGAGGGGGGGGGATCCGCCACTGTGAATGTATTATCATTGTTACGGTAATAGGAAAGTAAGAGACATCAAACCGCTTATAGGCCTGCTGTTTTGGGAGGCGTGACAGAAGGCATATACTAAGAAATGGAAACAATACACTCTTAAATCTAACTCTTTAAGTCCATTTTGTGTTTAAGATACTAGAATGTATGTAGAAAGTACTAAAAATACTATAAAAAAAACCAAATTCATGAAAATAGCACCAAAGAAAATAAAAAATACCAAAGGTTAGAATAGTGTACAAAGATATTCAAAAGTGCTATACAATTTCTATGGAGTATTTGCATTGTCATGACCCGTGATTAAATCCCTGTAATGCACGACTTTGAATCTTTGGTTTAATTTATTTTTACAACAGGTGAATTACTTAACAAAGCGAAAGAAATGTGCATTAAATACGCATTTTAACACTCCACCTCGACATTAATCATTAAATTAATAAAGTCATACTGTTTAAGGTCTGATTTATCCATATACAATCAATGATACTCCCACACTGTTGAATAACTTACACTAGATGTATGTAAGCAACGTTTAGCAATTCAAATTATTTAAGGATTAGTTCAGTGGTCAAGCGAGTTTATCTTATATGCTAGAGGACTTTATAGGCCAGCTGTCGTCTCTAACATACAAGGTAAATGAGATTCAAATCCTCTGTTTTGATTGGTCAAAACACAATGGTATAGTATGCACCTAAATTGATATGCCAATCAGTATAGTTTTGGAATAAATCGTACGCCACCACATTTTGATCACAATAGATGGACTTTAAAAGAAACAAAATGGTGAAGAGAGCATTTAAAAATCTTAATTACGATAGATGAGATGGCCTTTAAAGAAACAAAATGGTGAAGAGAGCATTTAAAAATATTATTCCGTTAAGAAGTATTCAAGTTTAAAGCTCTGTCTTATCTGTGTAGAAACGACTGGTGTATTAACCTTCTACTACAATGAATTTAAAGTAATCCGAAGAAGAGTCAAGCAGGGGTGTTTTTTATTACCAGATCTTTTCAACAATTACAGTGAAACAATACTTCGTGACATCGACAGTCTTGAGGGGCTAACAGTTGAAGGCTATAATATGAATAACCTACGCTATACAGATGCACGGTACTTATAGCAGAGTCAGAAGAAAAACTGCAGTCTCTGTAGAGGAAAGTGAAAAGAGAGGGCTGTCTCTAAATGTAAATTAAACAGAATGTATGTATGGTGGTTAAAAAAAAAGAAGGCATAAACCCATTATGTAGTATACAAAGCCAAGGAGAAATAGTTAAACAAGTACAACAATTTAAGTAATTGGGCTACACACTAACATCAGTTAGTCGGTCCATTAACGAAGTTAGAAATCATATTACCATTGCCAAATACATATTTACAAAAGTGAATTCAATTCTGAAGAATATAAATATTGGAATGGACACGAAAGTCCGTGTCTTGAAGGCATATGTATGGTCTACTCTTCCCTATGGCTGTGAATGCTGGACAATTACCAGTGACATCAAGAAAAGATTAGAAGCTACAGACTGACGGAAATTTGGTTTATTAGGAGAATGTTGAAAATATCTTAGACAGAAAGGAAAACAAGTGATGATGTCCTGATAGCTTCAGCAGGTCCCTACTCAATACCATCAGAAGGAGACAGATGGAATTTTTCGGGCATGTTTATCGAGAGGGAAGGAAGTTGGGGTTGGGTTGGGTTGGGTTGGAAGAGCTTGCAGTATGTGGGAAAATTGAGGGCAAAAGAAGCAGAGGAAGGCAGCGAGTTGAATATGTCCAAAACTTAAACAACTGGGCAACCAAGAACAGCCTAAGTAGCAATAAGTTTATGCATTTAACTCTAAACAGAAGTGACTGAAGGGTCATGATCGCCAATGTCTGTTCCAGACTCGGTACCTAGAGAGAAAGAGATAGAAGGTTGGCGTCCTCATCCTCACATTCTTAACAATTGTTAAACAATGTATTTAAAAGAAAATGTATTTAATCTTTTTTACTATCTAAATTGTTTTTCTTCCAAAGTTCTTTAGGTGGTAAATTACCATTACCTGTATTAGATTCTGTTTGACTACTTTCCTGACATATCCAATGGTTTTTAAGCCACAAAATCGCAGGAAAAAAGGATATAATACATAAAGACTGGGAAATTTGAGGCTGTGACATCACAACTAGTCTGATTTCAGTCTTTTCTACACAACTGATACCAAACTTTAAACTTAAGTATCTCTTTCACGGAATAAGATTTTGGTTTCCTTTGAGTTCCTCTTACATAAAATGGATTTGCTTGACCTCTGAAGTAATCCTCTAAATTACATTTGTATACATTTTGAAATCTGATATTTTGTGCGTTACCATTATAATTTAAACTTAATAAGGAAAAATACTATTAACAAATCTATAAAGAGATTGATGCACTAAATTGCTAAACGGTAGGATCACAATTTTTTATTTAGTGTTTTTAATTTCATATAATTGTTCATCCACAACTTGACATTGGATTACAGAAAATAACAGCAAAATTACAAAATAATTATTAGTAAAGAATTTTCAGAAATGTAACGATAAGTTAACAGTAATAATCATGTACATAGTATAATAAATTATATCAAAAGTTCTTAAAAAGAAATTTTCACGATGAAAATGCTAATCAATGACAATTAATATAGTAAATAATTGATAACTGCGAAAACTATTGGAGTTTTTCACACTATTCTTACATTAGATACATGGTATGGTATGTATATGGTATATATTTTCTTACCTTTTCTAGTAAAGTATAATTTTGCTGAATAAGAGGGGCTTTCTGCTTGAAGTCCTTTTTCCACCTGACATCTGATGTGAAATTTTCGCATTTTAACCTCTTAAATACCATTTTTGCCAAAACACTGTATGCATAAAGTTATTAATAGCAACGGCTGCAATAAAGAACATTAAGTTATGTGTGCGCATGCTCATATTCTAATTACTCGCTTCTCTTGATTTTAAAAACAATTTTGTTATCTGGCCACGGGGTACCCTTGTATATTAACAATGGGTTCATTTTCATTTCATAGAGAAACGAAATGTTCTTTAACAATATTTGGTGAAGCTTTTAAAACTGTACCTAACCTTTGGTTGAGGAAAGGAAGATTCAATGAGGTGAAGGGACTATTTTGTCATGATCCAAACTCTATTCAGACATTGCAGTAGGATAGTTTATTAAATTTTGCTTACATACAAATAAACACGACAGCGATATCTGGTCACTTGTAGAGTATGTGACGTCACATACCATTGCGGGGTGTGGTGATCCAAATAATCGTTTTTATTTTATGCCAATGCACAGTTCACCAACTACGCTCATTGTCAGCGCGAAAGAATTATAAACACTGTCAATAATTGATAGCACAATATTCAATGCAAAATTAACATTTCATTTAAGGTTTTAGAAATTAAAGGTTATCAATCTAAGAAATGTTTTGATATAAAGGACGCTAACGCATCTAACCCACGGCGTATACTTTTTTGTAATTGGAATTAAATTGGGGAAATATATAAAGTGTATGGTGCATTACGGGTAATTCTGATGGCGGTCTCTATATGGCGGCGATTCTTAATAGGCGGTCCGCGAGCCAAATCTGGCCCGCCACACAATCCAATCCGGCCCGCGAACAATATCATTACATAATGCAATACAGTGCATTGCATGTAAGATCAATGTGAATGAGATAGGTAAATAGGCCTATCGCCAAACACTCGTTTTGTTTTTTCCTAGACAGATCAGGTCACTAAATCATAGCGGCTTATCAAATAAAATGGTATCTTTAGTTCCGCTATAAACTGGGCTCGCGGCTTGTCAAAGGAAGGTGGATAACAAAGGAAGGTGGATAAAAGAAGCGCCGACATCTGGCGTACATCCTTTTAATCGCGCACGCCCTCAACTTGTTTGTATTCAGGGATTGTTTTGACGGGTTTTGTTTGTCACGTGACGCTGGTTTTGCCACGCGGTTGGCCCACGGCCTAAAGCTGTTGTGAAATGATGGCCCTGCGAAAAATTTAATTAAGAACCCTTGCTACATGGTATTAACAAATCCATAGTTTGAAGGCTATAAAATCTTAAGATAAAGGGTTTTTTCTGAATCTGAATCTGAAACGGTCAAGTCGGCAAAAATCCTTCAAGAGGACATGAAGGCCAACCGAGCGTAAAAAGTATGAGTAAAAAACAAAACAAAAAGCTAGTTAGCAATACAAGTGTTAGTGAGTTTAGCTTTGAAACAGTTGAGACTTGGTGCATGTACAATGTCTGACGGTAAAGCATTCCAATCCTTTAGTGTGTGAGGGAAGAAAGAGTGTTTATATACAATGATTCTATTTAGCATAGGGACCCTGAAAATTAAGGTCATGATTATTTCTTGTATTAGCTCTGACGGTGGGGATAACTTATTGATGGCGACAAGATTGTTATTGATTTTATATAGCATATGTAGCCGGGTGTTGCATCTTCTTGTTTTTAGCAGGGCCAATCTAATTTAAGAAGCATGTTTTTTTACACTAGATTTATAAGAGTAGTCTGCCATAGAAAATATGGCTGCTCTCCTCTGAATAGATTTAAGTTTATCTACATCGCACTGGTGATGGGGGTCCCATACTGCTGATGCGTACTCAAGTACTGGCCTGACTAGAGCTTTATAAGCAGTGGATTTAACGTCGGTGGGACAGTTTGAGAGGTTACGTTTTATAGGCCAAGTACAGAGTTAGCTTTCTTGGTTATCTTATGTATATGTTTATCCCATCTGAGTTTATTATCAATTTCAACATCTAGGTATGGATGGGAGTTGACATGGTTTAGTGGCTAGTTGCATAAGGTATAAACAGGTGATTTAAAGCATTTCTTAGAAGAAATTGACAAAATGTAGCATTTAGAGGGGTTGAAATTCATTTGCCATTTGTTTTGCCATTGTTCAAGTTTGTTAAGATCATCTTGGGGGATTTGTTGGTCAGAGGGGTTATCAATTGTTCTGTACACAAGGCAGTCATCACCAAACAGTCTAATTGTGCTGTTTATATTATCAGGGATGTCTTTTATATATAAAAGGATAAGTAAAGGACCCAAAACAGTACCTTGTGGTCAGTGCCGGATTTAGACCTATGGAGGCCCTAAGCTTGGAATTATGAAGAGGCCTCGATGTAGGTAACGCTTTGCGTTGTAGGCGTGGGGTCCAGGGGCCCGCCTAGGGCCCCTGGAAGCTATCGTAATTTGGTCGATTCTAATGCAATCTAGCGCATTTCCTGGCTTTAATTACCCAATTTTGACAAAGGGAATGGCGATGTATATTAATAAAAAGAAAAAGGAAATTATCAGTCAAATAAATTTTGTGCTTGATATTTGGGCCATGATTTACCATGGTATAAAAATGCATGATATTAGCCAACCCAAATTATGTAGTACTTTTTTCTATTTTTTCCAATTTATTTTGAGGCCCCTCAATTAGGCGAGGCCCTAAGCTGTAGCTTAGTTAGCTTATGCGTAAATCCGGCACTGCTTGTGGTACACCGGATAAAACCTGTTTAGAATCAGAGATTTCGCCATCACAGACAACCCGCTGAATGCGGTTGTTGAGGAATGATGCAAACCAGGCCAGGAGATTTCCCTCAATGCCATAGGCGGAAAGTTTGGATAACAGGCGCTGGTGTGGGACTTTATCAAAAGCTTTTGAGAAGTCAAGAATGACAGTTACTAACTTTGGCAGGTTTAGGTAACATTATCTCAATAACTTATAAAAGTCCTGTCAAAAGCATGATAATAGTAGCGCTTTCAGTGAAAAATTGCTTAAAATAACCATTTTAACTTTCTAGCTCTTAATATGCAAATTTGCGATTTATATTAACGGACATACATGTTCGTTTTTTTTTTTCAAATTGTGATCCTTTGGCAATTAGACTTCTCTATGTAAGTTGATCGACAGCTTTTTTAACCAATCACCGCACAAATTTGCATAGCAACAAAATCTGCGCAATTAAATGTAAAAAAATTTACGCGGTGCTGGTACAGTACAGCTAGCCAGCGGCGCGCGCTCATGCAGTCAGTACATGCAAAAAACAAATTTTTGCACACACAAACAAATTGCGCAAACGAGCCCGCTCTTAATAAGATTCCCGTTACCCAGAACAGCTAGCAAACGGAAATTTGTTTATTCCTTATGCTAAAAACTCTAAAGATCCGGAGAAGTGCCATAAATGGATCAAAGCTTGAGGCAGTCCACATGAATATCTAAATGTCAATGCACTGGTCATGCGCGATTGCCTATTTGAGCTTTCTTTGCCCCACGTAGATTGCCGATTTGAGGTTTGTTTGCCCCACCTAGTAACCGCATTGTAATGGTGGGTGTGGCTTATTTCCTTAATCGGAGAAGTCAATTGGCATAAGGATAGAAGTTAGTTATGACAATACGTTTTAGGGTATTAGCCATATCCCAATTAATATTTTTGTGGAAAAAAACCATTCTTATTATTTTTAAAAATATATAAATTATGTAAAGGACATCTAATTATGTGTTTCAGAAAATAAAACTTTCATTAAGTTTATTTGAAATTCAATCTTGCAAGTGTCATCTAAATCAACTTTAATCAGTTTCAAATTTGAGTATCATCAGCAAAAACCAATACAGGTTATTTGTATGTAACGTCACACGTACTCAGCTTTGGTACCGGATGTAAGTTTTTCTATATTACCCACTGTACACGAATTACGCTTATTGACAATGTGAAAAACAGACAGACACTTTCAGTTATTGGAAGAAAATGAAAAAATGGCCATTTCTTAAACGCAAAATAAACAGAAATACATGTTTTTCCTTTTAGCAATGTTCACAGATGACGTTGGTACACCTACTCTATTAGACCTAAACATTCAACACA
>JAIGNY010002044.1:97500-130000 GCA_020152595.1 Chiridota heheva
CGATTTTACCTATTATGAGGGCATAGAGGTGGATGGAATTTGACACGTGTTTATGTATCCTTGCATCTTTTTTCTTCTACACACCAGGGGTATGTGTAACTGAAAGTTCAGTGGTGCTACAGCATTCAAAGGATTGCACCATTTCATCATATTTCTATGCAAAGCTGTGTACAGTACAGCTACCGTCATTTCATCTTTGTGATTTGTCGATGTAATAACGTGTAAAAATACGTCAATTTTTGGCATAGGCCTATATCATAACTTCTTAAAGGAATATTTTCTGATAAGCGACTCACCCTCTTTGGTAACGCATGTGATTTTTTAGAACGATTTTAAAGACATAGCATTAAATTTTGTTGGTGACGCCTATGAACTGATGAACCAAGATTACCACTTTAAAATGAACAAATTATTGACTTTTTCGGATATCATTACAGCGCCCTGTTTCTGCACAAGATTGTGGTTTCCAAAACAAAACTTATACACAGGCCTTCCATTCTGGTATGACAACCAGTACCTTCCACATTTAAATGGTGGTCTTTTATCCATTATGTTAAGTGCGGGAAAGGGTCCCTTTCAAAGTGTATACGAGCATAAACGAAAAAATACATAAATGAGAAATATGATGTCACATCTAGTCTTGATCTCAGACGTTTCTACGCAAATCTTTAAACTTGAATATATTTTAAGGAAGAATAGAATTTTAAATGTATTCTGCTTTCTAAAGCACTTGTGAGAGAGAGAGAGTTGAACACACAATTACAATGACGGGGTCGTCGCCTGCGTATTCGGTTATGATAGTACAAATGCTATCACGAAACGCTTAATACGACCCGGACGAGAACACAGGTACGACGTACGGACAGACATAACATCGACAACCAAGTCAATGTCCACGGCATTTGATAACCAGTTGTGGTGCACTGGCGTAAGCACTTGTGTTTTTTTAAGTCTTCTTTTATATGATGGTGAACTTGCTTGAACACCAATCAAATTGTAGTACCTTGTGATCACTTAAATATATCATCTAATGTGAACGATCTTCAATTTCTGAGTAGCGCAGTGTTTAGATTTTAGTAAATACCTTCTTTAGCTTTTAGCTTGAAAACATTGTGTTTATTCACTTAACTATTACTTGCCCGTAAGAGGATGTAAATATTATGTTTTCGCCCCTGTTTCGCTGTTTGTTTGCCATCTAATGGATTCTGATCAAAATTGGTGTGTGGTTTTGTTACTGCTGGAGGACAAAGTGCGAACAATTTGGAACATATTGGAGTAGGGGAAGGGTGACAATTGAGGGGTTGGGACATTTTATGGTGAATTCGTTTTTTGCCAGTCATCAAGATACCTCTAGAACTGATTTGGATTAAATTTGATGTGGTTTTGTTCCTGCTTAAGAACGAAGTGATTCAAATTTGAGACATATTGGAATAGGTGAAAGGTGCGAATGATGGGGAGACATGTTTTTGCCTCAATTTGTCTGTTTGTTTGTCATCAAGATATTTAAAGAACTGATGATTGGATTTTGATTAGATTTGCTGTGTGGTTTGTAACTGCTTAAGGTAGAAGTGAATAGAATTTAAGACATATTGAAACAGCGGAAAAGTACAAATGGGGTGGAGGGAGGGGGGGGGGGGAGTGGGGACATTTTTTCTGTCATCAAGATATCTCAAGAAGTGATAACTGGATTTGGATCAAATTTGGTATGTGGTTTGTTTCTGCTTCAGAAAGAACAATTAAATTTTGGGACAAATTGGCAAGATTTATTAGCACTTTGTTAAAACTTTCCAATGGAATGTGCTGAACAATGAACTCGCCATGAAAGAACAGCCATACACTGAATTTGACTCAAAGAAAATCAAGAGAAGTGGTCTTTGGTGCCAATAAAATTAAAACAATTGGTTTTTGCCATGAATGAAAATTATGGAATGTGAAGCAAACAATGAATGCTTAGCCTGAATTAAACTGAAAAATCATCGCAAATGATGATCCTCAAGTGTTCAGAATGTAAATGGCAATACGGATCAACAGTGAGAAAGAGATTGTTTGGCTCTAAGGTAGATTGTATTACGGTGGGGAATGAACAGAAGGAGGAGGTGTGCGCTCTGCAGAGTGCTATAATTCTAGCTAATCAAATTGTTTTATTAATCAAATATATTTGTCCCAAATTTCTCCAGGAGGTAAATCATAGTTACTTTACTAGATTTTGATTAAGGTACTTTCCTGACATATCCATTCGTTGTCAATTCTAAGAAAACATGCGACAAATGCACAAGACTTTGGAATGTGGGGATTTGCTGTCACATGTCATGTAGTCTGATCTCAACCGTATAGTACGTTAATCTTTTATCTTGAACATCTCCTAAGCAAACAAGATTTTTGAATGCTTTTAAAATGCTTTATTATGATTTTTTGTAACAAAGTGGTGACTTATTGTTTCTTTTAATGTCGTGTTTAATAATAGATGTACTTGATTTACACTGAATTAATCCAGGACCTACTTATCACTCATTCGCTAGGAAGTCTTTTATCCAAATGAGACATCATCATATTCTAAGCAGAAGAGATTTTAGATTTTGCCGAAAGCTTCTTTACAGAATAATTGGGAACAATTAAAAAGTTTTAATCAGTCAATATATCCCGATTTTGGTTGGCTTCGAGTTTCCTTTGTCGCTATTTCGTGATTTGCGTTTGATACGTTTTTACATTCTAGCTTATGTTGCCTCTAGGTGCTACTACTTATGCTGTCATTTTTAACCAACAATAACCTATGATTGTCGCGACAGACACTGCCCCTGAGAGGATTTTTTGCTACCCTAAGTGCATGCTTCCTTCCCGGTTGAGAGATCAAATTGGGAATTGATACAAATGTTAGTAACAGTTTTGTAACATTTCTTGAAGAGTTTTGATTAATGCTTCCTTCGCCATTTTGTTTCTTTTAAAGTCCTCTTTAGTATAAGATAAACTTACTTGACCACTAAACTAATCCTTTGAGGTTTCTCGCGAATTGGTAATACACGTAAACGTAAATACGCAAGTTACGTGTCACTGACTTGACCGTTAAAAACTTCCTCCAATGAAAAACCTGTTAAAAAAAATAATAGATTGGGTGAACAGTTAAGAAATTGACTTATGGCGCTGAAATCACTTGGTAGTGACAAGAAGTTTGCCAAAAATACTATTTACTGGGCAACCTTTGAATTAAAGTCCCTGCTCTGAATTGTTTACACTTTTTATTACAAAAACTTTTAAAAAACTCTGCTTTCTAACATGCGCTGGATAAATAAGTCTTCAATTTTGTTAGTATTTGATAGTGATACATATGTAAAATCTATCAAAACAAAAATTCCACGATAACTCTCCATACTTTCATTTCCCCTTCATTTTTGTCTCATCACCCATCATTACCCATATATGTATATATTGTAATTAATGCATCAATTAACATCTCATTTTTTCTTTCTCCTTTTCATCAATTACATATCGGATTTTTGTGTTGATTTTAAGCCAATTTGGCAGTTTGGGGCAATACAAAATCTTTAGACCAAGACTTCATCCTTGAGCCACAAAATGTTGCCTGACGACTTCTAAGTTTTTAGGGGAACTTTCTCCTCTGCCTGTTTGGAAATGGTAACTTTATACATAATGCCTGATTTCAGCATGACAATTGAAACTTGTCTACTTATCATCACTTTAATTTCCCGAAATTTATGTTGATTTTTAGACATTGTAAGGCATCAAAGACAATACATCTTCAGAGCTTCCGGGGTTTCCAATGAGCCTTTAGACGGGATCGTCCTGGATCCCTATTCTTGCACCACCCCAGGACCCCACGATTTTTATTTGGGAGCTTTGCGTTGATTTTCAGCCATTTTAGGGCATCACAGACAAGAAATCTTTAGACCTGGGATTCGTCCATGAACCCCACAAGTTTGCCAGAATTTTTTCAATTTCAGGAGAAATTTCTACTACCTGCCTACTGTCTTATGCCTGTTTAGAAATGGTTATCCAAATGCTTATCCAGTTACATGGTTATCTGAGTAGATTTTAACATTCGAATTTAAAATTGTCCTATTTTCATCACTTACATTTTGGAACTTTGTATTAATTTTAAACCATTTTCGGGCACCAAAAAACAAGGAATCTTCAGAGCTTCCCCTTGCAAGGCTTTGTTCAAAAGTTTCATATAATTTTGCCAGAATTGTCTCTACATTCAGGGGAAATTTCTTCTCTGCTTGTTTCAAAATGGTAATTTTTATCCGAGTAGATGATTTGAAATTGTCTTCTTTTCATTACTGACATTTTGGAAATTTGTGTTGATTCTAAACATTGTGGGACATCAGAATAAAGAAATCTTTAGAGCTTACGGGGCTTGGCCCCTGGACTCAAGCTTCCAAGGCTTTGCCAATGAACCCCGCAATTCTGCCCGAATTTTCTCAATTTGCAGGGAAAATTTTCCGTCTGCCTGTTTCGTGATGGTAAGCCCAAAACTTATCTGAACTTAATATATTAGCATCAAAATCAAGAAATCTTTAGAACTTACGGGGCTTCGCCCCTGGACCTAAGCTTCTAAGACATCGCCTATGAATCCCACAATTGTTCCCAAATTTTCTCAATTTGCAGGGTAATTTTCCCCTTTGCTTGTTTAGCAGTTTTCAAATGGTAAGATTTTAACTTTAGAATAAAAATTGTCTTCTTTTAAACAATCAAATGATCAATGTTTAATCAAATTAAAGATCAATAACTTTGTTTTTCAGCCATTTTGGAGCATCAAAACTTAAAAACAAGAAATCTTCGCCCCATGGAACCCAAACAAGGCTTTCGCTCCTATAGGTCCCGCTAGGGGCCCGTAAGCGGGCGCACGGTGATACGCAGCGCCACGTTTGGCACTTCAGTGCTGTGTCCCAATCCAAAATATCAGGCGACGCCATTGGTGGTTGTGTGTGTGTGTGTGGGGGTATATTCTATAATGTGTGATTGTATAGACACATGTATATCGGGGTTTTTTAAAGTCGTGAAAATATAAATTTTCGTCGGCAAATTTGACTTACAATCCCCCCTCCCCCCCTCCCAATCCCTTGGGCTCGTAGTCAAGTTACGCCCCTGCAGGCTAGTGTTGAAAAACATTCAGAGCAAACACATAATTGCCTTCATGATTAATAAACTAAAGAAAATCACTTTTTCTCGGATTATTACTTAAATGGTAATATTTGGTCGTCGACGGTTAAATTCTTTGTTTAATTCTAATTCAAAATTTCTTTATCATTCCCTTGCTTGTTAAATTTGCATTTAAGGATAAATCCTATCTCAATATTGATCTATTCTCATATTATTGTATGTTGTGTTTTGTGTTATTGGTGAGTTTATTCCGGTGTCTTTGTATGCCATCTTGTAATAATGTTTTTGTTGATGAAAATTGTGACTAGGGCCTTAAGCCCGGAGAACTTTTCAAATAAATTGAATAAATAAATGAACTGAATAAAATATTTCTAAAAAACTTAAACATTTAGATTGTCAAGAATTTATTGTATCTGTATCTCTATATGAAACTATACTTACACTACATTAACCAAAAAAGGTACTACAACTAGTAGTCAACTATCTAATACATTAAGATAACCCGAAAGGGATTAACAGAGTCGTTTAACTCCCCCTCCCGACAGCCCGATCCTCAATTAAAAATAATCAACTGCACAATTATGTATCATGTTAACCTAATTCACGCCTATTCAACAAGAGTAGAACATTTTCGTGGCACAGACCAATTCTCCATAGAAGAACTCCTGTCCTTACGCCAAAAAACAATCCTTCCCTTGCCCTTATTGGGTGTTTCACCAGTAAACCAGTTCACTGAAAATCTCCGACGACGACGAGTGAACACACAATTACAATGACGGGGTCGTCGCCTGCGTATTCGGTTATGATAGTAACAATACCATCACGAAACGCTTAATACGACCCGGACGGAAAAAAAAGGTACGACATACGGACAGATATAGCATCGACAACCAAGTCAATGTCCACGGCCTTTGATAACCAGTTGTGGTACACTGGCGTGTCTACACAACCCAGGCTTGAAGCCAGGGCCTCGTGGTCTGTAGACAGGTATGATAACCGTTACACCATACTTTTCAAAACTCTTAAATTTATAACAATCCTATTAGGTAGCGCTGTTCATGAAAACGCGAAAGTAGTTTTTCATCTCGAAGAAAGTGATGTCCAAGGATTAGCTGCCATATGGAGAATAGGTAGCTAAGTGTGGCAGAGCGCACGGTTGAGTTGATGGATGTCCCGGATTCAAGCCTCGGTCAGGCTGACTCAATTTGTCCACAGCTGTGCAAACAGATACGCCGAATATCAAAGCGGAAGCATTTCATCTGCACTTTGTACTCCTCATTCAGCTGTTGAGAAAAGTGACAATGAATGACGCACACCGTCCTTCAGAGGGGGTGTTAAGCTGTCGGTCCCGACGGCAGGAGAGTCACCTGCCTGGTTCTCTGAACACTATTCTAGATAAGAAGCCTGAAAACGCGGTGTTTATTCACTTTTCAAGTACTAAGTTCATGTGCGCCCATAGGCAGCAGGAGATCTAGTCTGATAGTTGTAGAGCGCATTAATAGTTCTTTAAACTAGAAAATGCGCTACATAAATTTAATATATCATAGGTTTTTGCTACTCATTTTAAAAGATCTAACTCGATATACTTCGCCTTTAGAGGTATGTGAACTTGTGACCGATAGAGATTTTTAACCCAACTGAATGAGCATCAAATTATGAGCAGAACAGTCTCTAAATGGTCACAATATCACTTATATTTTTTAAGTTATGAGAAATCAAAGTTCGCAAAAATGTTCAGCACAGGCAAAAGTTATTATGCATGAAAATGAATAAGCCTATAGGCGAAATTCTTTAATGTACAATTTTGTATCTTCCTTTCCCAAATTTCAGATATCAAAGATTCTCAAATTGCGTTCTACTATAGCCAACTTCTCCCATTTCAAATATTGCTTTCTACTATAGCCATCTTCTCCCATTCAAAATATTTGGGGGTACGACCGAAGAAAAAATAAGCTAACATGAGCGGTTTTCTATGAGTCCCATTTTTAATTTTGTCACAAAATATTGCGCAATTTATGCTAATTAGGTATCTAAATTTTAAAATGTGTAAAATGGACGATTCCTAACCGATATTGATGAGTCTTTTTGCTGTATTCATGGTTTTAATGGTATGTTTTAAATCATTTAAGCTCGTGTTGTGACTACCTGTCTACACCTTTAAGACACTACGACCAGTCAACCAACACAGAATAGTCACTCCAAAATCCAGCCTTTAAAATCAGTATAGTGTAACCCCATGGAATGCCAAAGGACCACATATGATGGAAACGTAAACTTATTTCATGATGGTATCAACTTATATGGGGAAGGTATCAACTTATTTGATGAAGGTGCCACCTTATTTTGAAGGTATTAGTGGAGTGCTTCCACACCGCAACCAAATGGGGTCTTCTTGGCGAATTCACTATGGTTTCGTATATTCATGAGTCATATCCTACGACCAATTGCATGTTGTCCTCAAAATATTACACATATTCAATAGTTCTGAAGTAGCGAATCAGTATTTTTGTTCTTTTTTGATTGGTTGTTGGTCTGAAATTAACATAATCGACTCATGAATATCTGGAGCTCCACATATTGTTACCTGAGGCTCGCCAAAAGGACTACATTTGATGATGGCGTGGAAGTATATTACGAAGTGATATGACAAAACAGTTCATACCATCATCAAATAATTTAATACCTTCATGATATAAGTTGATACCTTCATGATTCAAGTTGATACCTCCACGATAAAAGTTGGTACCTCCGTAATATAAGTTGATACCTCCATGATATAAGTTGATACCTTCATGATATAAATTTATACCTTTATGATATAAGTTGATACCTCCATGATATAAGTTGATACCTTCATTATATAAGTTGATATCTTTACGATATAAGTTGATACCTTCACCATATAAGTTGATACCCTCATGAAATCAGTTGATACCTCTATCACATGTGGTCCTTTTGACGATCCATATGAACCTGATCCATGGAAGGTGATGAGCCCGCGAATTGCAACATGTCACTCCAATTTAAAGTCACTCCAATTTAAACGGCCTGGTTACTTCTCTGGCATAAGAAGATATGTTATATACAAAATGACCAAATATTGCACTTATCTTGTATTAAATTGATTGCTTTTGCTAAGCACACATAGACTCACGAAATTTAAATACAACAAAATTACCCAAGTCATATCGCTTAATTTTAAACATGACATTAGCAAGTTCAACGGCGCTTTCTTGGGGGCGTATGTATTTGAGGCTGAACGACCGCCAGTCTCTCAATGTCGCGAACATCCTGTCAGTGAATGGGTCTGGGGGATAACACCTCGCGATTCGCTCCACGATTGCGTGAGAGAGTCCAAGATGAAATGCGATTTCTTGCCAGTCGTTTTGTAAATTTGTTGCTAGTACCCACAAGACGTAATCGCAGAGTGGACCTGCGCATAGAAGAAGAAATAACATACAAGTTGATATGAAGGTAATATGCAAAAAAGAAGTAGATGACTGCCATCCAGTTCAGTGGCGGTGTTATGGAGGAATTTTTTCTCTCACGAGAATGAGATCGCTTTGCCCCTAGACCACTTACTCCCATACAATTTGTGCAAGGGCGATATATATATATATATATATATATATATATATATATATATATATATATATATATATATATATATATATATATATATATATATATATATATATATATATATATATATATATATATATATATATATATATATATATATATATATATATATATATATATATATATATATATATATATATATATATATATATATATATATATATATATATATATATATATATATATATATATATATATATATATATATATGTATATATATATATATATATATAATATATAAATATATATATAAATATATATATATATATATATATATATATATATATATATATATATATATATATATATATATATATATATATATATATATATATATATATATATATATATATATATATATATATATATATATATATATATATATATATATATATATATATATATATATATATATATATATATATATATATATTTATATATATATATATATATATATATATATATATATATATATATATATATATATATATATATATATATATATATATATATATATATATATATATATATATATATATATATATATATATATATATATATATATATATATATATATATATATATATATATATATATATATATCCGATGCCTAGAAGCAAAATTAATAGATAGAATATCTAATGACGAAAATGAAAGACTTTATTTTAAAGCTTTTTAATTTGCAGGCCTAACAGATCTCAATAATTTAGAAAGAGCTAAATTCATTTTCAAAGAAAAAGAAGTCTTGGATCTGTAAGTACAACCGTCACACTGTATATTCCACCGTTCATTTTTCAAGTTTTCAACACACTTGTAAAAATTAAAACTAAGAAGTGTTTTTAGGGGGCTAAAGCCTCCTCCCCCTTCCTCCCCAACAAACTTAAAGAAAGACCCGCCCTTAAAAGTTAAAGGTTTACATTGATGAAAGCTTAGAGAAAACATCTCAAAATGATAAAATACAATGTGATTAAAAAACCACGCTTATTTAAAAATATGTTTAAACAGTTAAATGCTTGTAAAACAGGCGTTTAGGTATATTGACATGTACACAAGTTTTGTTCTACCACGTATCGAAAAGAGCATTTAATTCTGAATTTGAAAATAACGTGTAGTTTTCAAGTTATGAGTAATCAGATTTTGATATAAAAAAAAAATTAAATGTAGGAACAGTAAAATGCCCCAAAATGTTTTTGACTTTCTTCATATATTTCGTCCCTTAATTCTAAACCTTGAAAATATTTAAGAAGCCTTAGAATTATCATTAGAATTATCATTAGAATTATCATTAGAATTATCTTCGCTTTTTTCAAGAGAAATAGCAGAGGATTAAAAAACAATGGATTTACATAAGAGAATAGAGAATATACCCCATCACAAGAGTAACACAAAAATGTGCATATTTGCAAAATAACTTCAAAAAGCTGTAAAATGGACATTTTTTAACCAATTTTGATAACAGCTTTTGCCTCCTTTGTTTTTTTTTAGCTGTCCATATACTTTTAATTAGCCTACCTTGCGGTGCAGGAATTTCAACGCACGAATTTAGGGCGTAGTAAGTTGTGGAGTCGCCGTGTACGAGAGGCATCGTGGTGAGATGTATTGAAGGAACTTGAAACCAGTATTCGCATAAAACAAGGATCTGTATAAATATGAAAAAACGAAATTTTAGATGGTGATACATTTACTAAATGAAGTTTTACTTTGGTAGGGAATTCCCCCCCCCCCCTCCTTCCATTTCCCCCACATGTATATCCCTGGTGTGGTGTTTTCATTGTGTATGTTGGGGATAGGCCACTGACAGACTGAATGGCTATTGTAATGAAGTTATGAGTGTTCTGTACAGAACAATGCATGCAATGCATGCACGTGAATTATTGTGTTGTAATATCAAAATACAAACAAATCATGAAGAAACTCCAAAATTCAACAAAAGAATGACATGCACATCAATTACTGAACTGCTTTAATGTTTTTTGGATGTGAAAGTAACAAACAAAAGAAATGATAACTTTATAAGCCATACATTGTTTATAATCACAGTACCACATCTGACATTAATATTTCATTCTTGAGTGTTTATGTTTACGAGCTGTTCATGTTTACCGAACTGCTTTAATGTTTTTTGGATGACATAACAAGCAAAAAGAATGATAACTTCATAAGCTTCATATGTTTATAATCACAGTCCCACATCTGACATCAATGTTTCATTCTCGAGTGTTCATGTTTATTATTGGCAAAACCACATTGAATCCCGCCCACCATGCATATTAATGATTTTACATCATGTGCACACTAATTGAATAACATTATTGCGTAATAACAGTATAATGACGCTAAATATGAAAATAAAAATCCAGTTGTCAAAATATGAGCATTTCCAGATTTTTACATTAAGCCCCATCCACTCATTACTATGCATGACATCACCACTGAAATTAATAGGGCACATTTGCAGACCCTGGGCTGCAGGTACCACATATGACAAAAATCCAATGTGTCGTTCTGGAGATTTCGTGTTTATAAGCTTTATTTGGCAAAACAACAGTAAGCCCCGTCCGTTTTTATACCATAAGTGTGTCGACACTAGCTAACAACATTATTACACTGAATATGAAACAAAACGGACAGACAGTTATTGAAATATAAGTATTCGAGAATTTTGCATTGGCCCAGCCCACTTATTAATATGCATGACATCGCAAGCAAAATTTGTAGGGCACATCTGCGGACCATGGGCTACATGTGTACCACATATGACAAATCCAACCTGTCATTCTGGAGATTTGGTGTTAACAAGCTTTATTTGGCAAAACCACTTTAAACCCCGCTCACTGCGCATAATGATGATATTCAACGTTTTAATACAATGTGCATGAGGACACCAACTAACAACATTATCATACCAAATATGAAACAAAACCGACATACGGTTGTTGAAATATGTGCATTTCAAGATTTTTACGTTAAGCCACGCCCACTCATTAATATGCATGAAATCATCACCAAAAAGAATAGGGCGCATTTATGAAGTATGAGCTACCTGTGTACCATATAAAATAGGAATTTACTTAATATTTCTTGAGATATCGTGTTTACAAGCTTTATTTGGCAAGACCACTTTAAGCCCCGCCCCGCCCACTACACATCATAATGAGATTCAATGTTTTTCTGCCATGAGCATGTAAACACTACGTAAAAACATTATTATCCCATATGTTTAACAAACGGACATATGGTTGTCGAAATATGTACATTTCAAGATTTGTACAGTAAGCCCCGCCCACTCATCAATATGCATGGTATCATCACCAAAAACAATAAGGCGCATCTATGAACCATGGGCTACCTGTGTACCATTACTATATAATTCCACTTTACCATTCTTGAGATATCGTGTTTACAAGCTTGGCTTTACAACACACATACACACACACACACATACACATACACACATACACACATACGCCATCATGACTGCATAGGTTCCTGATGCTATCGCATCGGAAACAAAAATGACCTTTGGGTAAATTTCCAGGTGGTTATTATTAAGCGTTAAAAATGTAATCTAACAAAAATTACAATTGTTTGAAAGAATATACCATGGTATTCTACTATTGAATAGATATCATTTGTCTGTTGTCAATAATAAAGAACATATTTTATTTTAAAAATGGCACCTAAATATGAAAAATAATTGAAAATGGCCAAATTCTGTGATTTTGTGGATGTTTATACCTAAATATAACATTTTACCTATACGTAATTTCATTAACACGCTAAAATCTTTTAATTATTGTATATGGAGTAACAGGTTCACAAACATCAAAGCTATAGAATGCATTGTTGCTTTTTAATAGCATCTTCAACGTGTCATCTTGTGATGCAATTTCATGTAAACTGATCAAAATGACCTTCGGGTACATTTTGGAGTGGCCAAATTAAGAGTTTTACCTATGTTATTTAGCAGGAATTGTATTTGTTTCTTTGAATGTATTAAGTGTTCTACATATACAATACATTTCATGCCTCTACTGTCTACAAAAAATAAATTATTGTGCCTTAAATATGCAAATCCATGCTAATGAAAAGTCTGAAAATAGCATTTTCTTTTATAATATACCAGTAAAATGTTTTATTCTCGTGAATATGGCAATAGATGTATACACATTATCAATTTCAGAGCCCTGGTGTTGACAATTCATTAAAAATTTCGAACCCAAAAAAAGGAATTGAAGAAAAAGTGAACATTTTGGTGAAATTTGATACCTCCTTTCTTTTTTAACCGGGCTGATATAGAAGAATTACTTTTGAACATACTATTTATGACTAAATATCTACCAATAAATCAAATTTAAAGAAATAAAAAGGACCTTTTTGAGATATGGGGCCACAAACACCTCCCAGCCCCCTTCCCCCCCCCATTTTTTTAAATATATTGACTATAAGTCTAATACGATTTTTAAGGCGCTTGAAATCAATTAAACTTTATTACTTTTACCTTTTCACATAAAAACCTTGTATTTTTTAAAATAGCAATTCTCAAAATTTGTCAAAAAAACAGTGTAAAATGAATATTTTCTTTTTTTTTTTTTTTAAGGGCCCCTATGCCCCAAACATATATCGCACCCCCAATTTTGTAATTTTATTTTTCATATCTTTTCTCTGGGTTATAATCTATCATTTGGAGAGAAAATTGCTTAAAACAATTGCCTTATGGAGTTATATGATACCTCAAAAAGGCTTAAAAATAAAATATTTAAATCTATTTTTCTCACGTTTTTGGGGTAGTCTTTGACAGGCCATATTTTGAAAAGTAAGTACGCTGTTCACCTAAAACTTGGTAGAAGTGCATAATATTTGATTTGTCTTGTACACACAAAAAATTGGCCAAATTCATGGCGATGGCCTGACGAGCTCTGGTCCACCTTTTGGTAAAGGACGTTTTGACTAGATACCCTTCAGCCCCACCATTATTGACGGGCTGAAACCAAGGAGCCCCGCTTTCTTCCACAATAAAACTGACGATTAAATTAACAATGGTCGTTGTGGCTTTGTCCTCTTTTAAGATACTGCCCTTGTCATACAGTATATGGCTGGTTATATGGTAGTAGCCCACTAGTACAGGACATAAGAAAAAATGATAGCTTACCAAAATGGAAACATCTAACAAAGTTGACTTGAGTTGCAGTTAGGATTTTTGATGGTACAGTCTGCTGACTTAATTCGCTAATTGGTGCAACAACAACATCTTATCATGTTTGTTTCTTAATGCTCTTAACGTTGTTTAGCTATTTTCTTCAGACAACTGAATCGGCAATAGAGTTAGAGAAGCTCCTTGGTTAGAGACGCAGTAACACATGCAAACAGTATGTAAACAGGGTTTGATTCTTGAGGCTATAACACTTCATTCATAAATAACCACTCAAAAAGAGAGAGAGAGAGAGAGTTGAACACACAATTATAATGAATAATGACTTCTGTGTTACATATTCAGTGCGTTTAACCAATCACAAGCCAACATTCCTTAAGAACTTTCGCCAGTAAAATGGTTGCTAGGCGATACCAAATAAACATTCATGGCGGGGTTATTGAGGTGTGACCTCAAAGGGTGTTTTGGAAATCACGTATTTAATTGTGAATAACGATCGGGAAATTTACCGAGATTCATGACTGGTCCCAATGGGCTTGGTTAGATAGCAAGTGTTTTAATCCAGAAGCGTTTCAGGTGTCAGTCCAATTAAGTTCGAGCATAGACACTTAAATAATTATTGATTATTAATATTTCATTCTTATAGGTTAGAGTAAGTGGCTTAAATCCATTAAAAAGTGTGTGTGTGTGGGAGGGGGAGTTTGGCCGTTAAGGTGACACAGAAGGGATCATGCACTGCAAGCACGCAGCGCTCGCTACGAGTTCGGCGTGTGGTCTAGGATCCCGCTTAAGAGTCCCTGGTGCGGTCTAGGGGCGAAGCCCCGGTATGGGTCGCAAAATTGACATTTAATGGGGGAAAAGGTACGTCACAACGTATAGGAAGAAGGTATATTATACAAGTCAAAATTCATGTTAAAGAGAGCTATAGGCCTAATACACAGTATACAACACACAGAATTATGAAAACGCATAATGCGGAAATACAATGTTTTACTGTTCACGTTTCTGTGCATGGGTATATGTCTATGGTCACTCTTTGAAAAATATGTGTAGTCTAAAAGAAAACTGTTCGATAAGCTTCCAATAATTTACTATGAACATGTGTAAACTTTGTGAAATTCTTGAAACGAACCTGCTCTGTATCCCATAATCCCGCCTCCCTTCTCTATCCCGCGGTGTCTTAGTTCATGTATTAAATACAATATCGAATTAATATATTACTAATATATCATTTTACATTTTCACTTTTATCTAAAGAACGCTTTTTTTCTGCAGGTGAAGTTTGAAATATGAAAAAATAATAAGCATTTGAAATTCAATGCTTGTTAAAGTTGTTGTTCTGACCATTTGACGAATCTACAGCCTACTGTCGGCATGGTCGGGAAAGAAAAAAGAAATCTTGTTGCAGAATGGCGAGTTCCCATTTTTTCGAGGTACAGAAATAAAGTGAAAAAATAATCCCCTCTCAAAGTCCTGGCTACCGATCGGCATAAAAATAAAAATAAAAATAAAAATATAAATATAAATAAATAAATTATATATATATATATATATATTTACCCGTAGCGGGGATATTTACGAGAGTTATACTTACCTTCCATGCTATAATTATGCAATCTGGTCATATGACCTGATTCTAACGCACTTCTAACCGACCCTAAAAGACGCAGTAGCCAGCCAAGCCCTGACCTCCATAATACCTCTGTACCACCTCACTCAACATTCCACCGAGGCCTGAACGAGAGGGGAGGCGGGCGGGATGCATGGAAGGTAAGTATAACTCTCGTAAATATCCCCGCTACGCTTAGCGGGGTAAATTTACTTCAAGTTATACCTTACCTTCCATGCTATAATTATGCAATCAGATTGCAACCGAGGAAAGGAAGGAAGGGAGTTCAGACCGAAGCACACATTTTTTTTTTTTTTTTTAAGGCTGGTACTGCACTCGCACTTAGTCGAAAAAACCCCGTAAGGGACTAAATTCCTTCTCCCCGTAAGGACGAAAGACCTCCGAATAGGAACTATGAGAAATAGCAACCCACTACAAGTTATGGCAAGGAAACATAGAACACCTTGCGGAAAATAACGGAGGTAAAACGTCAACAGAACAATGGTGACACATACGTGAAAAACACGCAAACGCAACCCGACAGTGAACAGAAACAAACTGTAAACTCCGCTCAAAACGGCATGACGAAAACTCACCAAGTTCGTCAGAGGGCCGGAGCGGGTCAGAAAGCATGAAGTGAACAAACCGTCTGTAAAGGTAAACTAAGCAGAAAACAACGGAACCGCGTTAGTAAAACGTAAACGAAACGAAATGCGCCAAAAAGCGGCAAAAATTCCGTCGGAAAAGAACGAAAGAAGAATTGCCAAAACAACGGCAAAGTTTCGTTAGAGTAAACAAACGAAATAACCACAGCCCGAACAAAGGCCGAAATTAAACGTTAGTGAAAATGAAGGAACGAGAAAACGTTAAGACAAATAACGTAAACAACTTCAAAAGAACGGGAATAAGAAAAGAACACCCACCTTAAGAAGGGGGTGGTCGTCTTCGGAAAGTACGGCCCGTGCAACTCCGCCCTGAAAGTCCGGAATATCCACCAGATAAGCTGAGACGAACGTGGCTGGCGTTTTCCACACGGCAGCACGAAGGATCTCGTGAAGGGGAACCCCACCAAAGAGCGCAATTGACGCAGCTATGCCTCGTACCTGGTGCGCGTGAACCGAACGTTCCGCGAACAACGCGGACCGATTATACGTGATCGCCTGAACAATCCAGCGGGAAATCGTATCACGCGAGACAGCGCGATGCGGCTGTTGGAAGGACACAAAAAGAGCGGTAACGTCCTTCCGAAAAGGTTGCGTACGCTTGATATAATGTTTGAGACACCGAACCGGACACCAGACCTTGTCCTCTGTCGTGTCAGAAAACGTAGCGAGCGACGGAAGGAAAATAGGTTCTGGTAAAAACTCGATCGTCTGATTCTTTGCTAAGAAGGCCGGGTCGGGCACGAGACGAACGCCCCCCGATTCAAAGCGAATATGACCCTCTTTGAGGGAGAGCGCGTGAAGAGCGCCCCTCCGCCTAGCCGAGGCTGCGGAGAGTAAAAACACAGTTTTGATCGTCAGTTCCTTGAGAGGACATTCCGGCAGAGGCTCAAACGGAGCCCGTGCCAAAGTCTCGAGGACCACCTGCATATCCCAAGGGGGAGCAAGGTTCCGAACTGAAGGCCGTTGCAAGAACATCCCCTTAATCAACCGTTCCAGAGGCTGCGCGTCGGTGACAGTCGAGCCGTCGAGGAAGCCCCGGTGGATAGCCGCTATGGCCGTACGGAACCCCTTGACCGTATTGATGGACTTATTCAGATTAAACTGGGCCAACAAAAAGTCCGCTACGTCACCAAGAGGCGCCGTATGCGGAGAAACCGATCTATCCCGGCACCAGTCTCGGAACATTCCGAGTCTGGAAGCATACATGCCCAAAGTGGAAGATCTCCGGCTGCAGGCCGCCACTTGGGCAGCCGCCTCCGAAAGACCTTGCGACACAAGGGATTCGCGGATAGAGGCCACACAGTCAAATGGAGCGCTCTTGGATTGTGGTGCAGTTCGCCGGAACCCGGTATGGAGACTAACTCGTCCGAGACCGGAAGTTCGTACGGGAAACCTGCGACAAGATGGAGAAGCTGAGGGAACCACAGTTGGCCGGGCCAATTGGGAGCCACCAGAAGAAACATGGAACACCGATCGGACACCACCTTGTTCAGTACTCTCGGCACGAGAGCGAACGGCGGGAAGGCGTAGCCCACGAAGTGGGTCCACCGGATCGTGAACGCGTCTACCGCCCAGACTCTGGAGTCGGGGGTGAGAGCGCAAAAAATTGGTAGCTTGTGGTTGTCCACGGACGCGAACAGATCTACGTCCGGGAGACCGAAGGTTAACCAGATCGCGTCGGCCACCCGCGGGAGAAGAGCCCACTCTGTGGGGGCTCCCCGGAGGCGGGACAACAGATCCGCAATCGTGTTCTCCGTGCCTGGCAGGTGGACCGCCTGGAGCGTGACCTTGTTCAACATGCACCAAGACAGAAGGGACTTGGCTAAGATCCAGAGGCTCCTGGATCTCGTGCCTCCCTGTCTGTTGATAAACGCCACTACCGTGGTGTTGTCCGTGCGTATGAGAACAGTCTTGTTCCGGACCTGAGGTAGGAAGTGAACAAGAGCCCGGCGTACCGCCTCTAGTTCCAACAGATTGATGTGCCGATCGCACCAGGCGCCCGTCCAAAATCCCGCGACCTGGGACCACGCTAAATGCGCTCCCCACCCCGTCAAAGACGCATCGGTCACCACCGACATCGAGGGTCTGACGGGCGGAAAAATCGCTCCCTGTGACAGGTGCGAGTGGACGCACCACCACCAAATGTGGGGGACCACCGCCCGTGTACGGGGAACGAGGACGCTGAGGTCTCTCCTGGATGGTACGAAATGACTCAGTAGATGAAATTGTAGATCCCGCATGTAAAACCTGCACATGGGGACCACATCTACGAGGCTGGCTAGGTACCCCAAGAATACCAGCCAGGCTCGCGCCGGCGAGGCCGGTAACGAGAGAAGGACGTCGGCTCCCGCCCTCACGGCAAGGATCCGTTCCGTCGTCGGCCGGATACGACCGCGAGGAAAATCCAGGACCGCCCCCAGAAAAGTGGGAGTCTGAGACGGAACAAGGTTGGACTTGGCGAGGTTGATCACCCACCCTAAGTCCTGGGCCACCCGTATGACCACGTTCGTGTGTCTCTCGACGGTGGCTGCGTCTATCGCAACGATCAGCCAGTCGTCGAGGTACATAAAGATTCGGATGCCTTGCCTTCGTAAGAAGGCCGCTAGAACCCTCGTAATCCGGGTGAAGACCCTGGGGGCAGTCGAAAGCCCGAAGGGCAACGCCCTGAACGTGTACGTCATTCCCTCGAATTGGAACGCCAGAAAACGCCTGTGTTCCTCGAACATCGGCACATGGAGATATGCGTCCGCGAGGTCGACGGAGGTGGCCCACAGGCCCCTCGTCAACTGAGGGAGGATGGAGCGAAGAGTCTCCATCTTGAACTTCAACGGTCGAATGAACCTGTTGAGTGGCCTGAGATTGATTATCGGGCGCCACTTGTTCCCCTTCTTGGGGGCCAGGAAAAACGTGGACATTACGAGGTTCCTGGGAGGGTTCGGGATGAAGGTGATGGCGTTCTTCGCCAGCAACTCCCCGATTTCGGACCTCAACAACTCGGTGTGGTCGCCCAGACGAGGCGTGGGAGTGGGTCGAAAGACCCCTCCCTGAGGCGGGGGAGACGTGAACTCCAGACGGTAACCCTGCCGAATGGTTCGGAGCACCCACTTGTCGGTGGTGATACTCTCCCAGGCCTCTGAAAATTCCTGTAGACGCCCCCCGACTGAAGCCCCATTCAACGGGGGAGTCGGGGGTGGGTCAAAAACGCCGGCCCCTGGCCTTCCCCTTCCCTCGGGAAGAGGTACCCGCTCTGCGTGCAGCGGGGAAGGAGCGTCGACTGGTCCCCGCCCCTGCCCCTCTGCTGGTCCACGAAGTGGACTCCTGGCGAGAGGGAGGAGCTGAAGAGGGCGCCGTGACAGTGGCACTGCGATGTCGGAACCGTCGCCGGTTAGGCGTACCCCGGCCCCGCTGAACGGGGGTTGAAGGGTGGCGACGAGCGGGAAGAGAAGAGAAAGGCTTCGTCTTCGCTAACAGCTTCTGAGTCTTCCGAAGATCGTCCTGGCGGCCAGCTTGGCGCGACAGAACATCTCGGAAGTGACCAGCAAATAGGTCCGGACCCTCAGCTGGCAACCGCCGAAGGTCCGCCTGAGTGACGGCCGAGAGTCCAAGGAGAGGGAGAATATTCTCGCGTCTCTCCCGGACCGTCCTAGTGGAGGCTCGGGCAAGTTGGTCGACTGTCGCGTCGAGCAAATCCGAGAGTCCAGTTAACAGAGGCAGGGTACGTGTAAGGACGTCGGCCGGAAGATGCCTGCGCAAGACCGAGTCTAAGCCTTCTGTTACCCAAACGGCAAGGGCCTGGTACTTATAACCCCGTCGGACGGTCCGGTCAACAGCTAATAGGGAAGTTTCCCTCCGCTGGACCGCAGGATCCAGAAATTTTGGAGCCTTGTCCAAGCCAGACACAGCTGCGGTGCCGCTCGCCGGTTGGCGGAGGAGTTGCCACACTGCCTCCGGGATTCCGGGAGGGCGTATGACCTCCCGAAAATCCGTAGGCCGGACCTGCGTGGCCCGATCAACGTCCCGGTTGAAGGCCGACCAGTCCCTATCCGGGACCCTAGCCCAATGTCTAATCCTGTAAATCAGGGAGGCATCAATGGGGAAATTCTTAGCCAGTGGCGTAGCATCCCTTGGGGCTGAGCTTAGCAGTCTACGTTGAGACTGCGGGCCCGCCTCGACTAGGGGATCCTCTGTGACCTCCAGTTTGATTTCCCGTGCCAGGAAATCCAAGAGCTGGGCGACCCGCTCCCCTTGTAAAAGGGGTCCACCGGGGTGGTGGCGGTAAGAGGACCTCGTCCGATATCCGGTAGGATACGGAGGCCATATCCGGTGCAAACGGCATCGTAAGATCGGCACTGCGGACGACTGGAACCGGGGCGGCGGGAGGAGTCCCCCGTACCGGGGGACTCTCCCGCGCCGTCCAACAAATCGACATCCTCTCCCGAGGGGTAGATGTCGAGGGCATCCTCCTCCAAGACCTCTGGGTCAGGGGGGTGCCAAGCCGCGGCAGTGGTAGCTGCCGGGGGGTGAGGAGCAGGAGACGATAGTCTCCGCTCCAGAGCCTGCGACACCAAAGTCTCCAGTGTTTTCTGGAGCGTGTCCTGAAAAGCGGGATCCTCGAAGGGGTGGCCCCGACTTTTCTGCCGCTTCCTATGTCTCCGCCTATACTCAGGGGAGGATGAGGAAGAGGAAGAGGAAGAGGACCTGTGACGTCGACTCTGCCTCTCCTTGCGTGCACTGTCCCGATCCCTGTCCCTCCTCCGGGGTCTGCCTCGCTCTTCGGGAGACCCTAACGGGGAGACGGGAGGCTCCGACACAGTGTTAGGCACCACTGGAGTACGTGTTAGCGTACGCCTGCTCAGTTGAGGGGGCCCTTCAAGAGGTGCCCGCTGAGAGTGGGCGGCGGCCGCGCCTCCCGGACGGGAGGTGGGCGCACTTTAAGCCTGGGTGGCGGCGGCGGCGGCGGCGGGGGAAGACGAAGAGGGCCTATCGGACCGTCGCTTCTCCACTTTCTCCGCCGCTCTTTGAAAATACCGGTCGCGGTGGAGTCTGTGCTCCGACCACGCCGCTAGATCCCAATCGCTGCAAAGAGTACAGGGATTTGACTCGCAGCATAATCTGCACGCATAACACGTGAGATGGATGTCACCGGAGCGTAAATTAAAGAAGCGTTTGCACGCTACGCATCGCGGGACATCCTGGGTGTGTAAAACATCGACACTCGGGGACCTGTCCTCCATGTCCATGATACTGGTGAAAATAAATACGGAACGTATAACGTTCAACGTAGACAGTCTTAAATGCGTTCACACAAGCCGTGGAACTGCGTAGCTAATGGCTACGGGACCAAGAAGAAAATAGCTGCCAATGCTATACTTCTTGTCAAGAATGTCACCTGTCACCTGACCACGTAGCTTGTAGCTAGTGGGCGTATAACCGGATTAAACCGTACTATGTACGTTAATCTGTTAAATACGGACCCGTGTAAACACAGGCCGCGGAACCGTACGGAACCGTTCGCCCCGTAACAACGGGCCGCGGAACCGTATGGAACCGTCCAATGGAACCGTTCGCCCCGTAACAACGGGCCGCGGAACCGTATGGACTCACGGAACCGTCCAATGGAACCGTTCGCCCCGTAACAACGGGCCGCGGAACCGTATGGACTCCCGGAACCTTATGGAACCGTCCCCGGACTCACAACAACCGGCGTTCAACGCGTTACAAGGGTTGTGGAATCGACAGGGACTGTCCAATGGAACCGTTTGGAACCGTGTTTACAACTTAGGCGACGTTCGTTAACGCCCCTAAGAGGTTATCTCTCTCTCTCTTACCGTTACCGCTCTAGGCGCAACGCCTCTAAGAGCGTAACCTTCTCAGTGAATCTCTTTTATATCTGAAAAGAGAAGAACATATATCCATGCGTACATACACAAATACGGCAAAGTAAGTATGATCTTACGGACACGCTAAAGAGAGACGAGGCCTAGCAGTCTAAACAGAACATCAAAACTCTCTTAAACAGAAACATTTTCTACTGAAAAATAAATTTCTTAAGAGAAGAACGTAAGTCCATGCGTACAAACCTAAACACGGCAAAGTAACTATGATCTTACGGACACGCTAAAGAGAGACGAGGCATAGCATTCTAAACAGAACAACAACACTTGCTTTAACAGAAAAAAAAATTTAAAACCAAAAATTTTCTTATCTGAAAAACTTTAGAAACCCGAGAAAACGCATCCAACGTAATGACTTTACTAGCGCCGGGGTAGCGTGGGAAACACCAACCACTGTGTACTTGAGGTCTGTAAAGATAAAAAGGAAAGATTATTTTCCTGTAATTAGGTCGTCGGAGAGACCCACCCACGGTCTCTCCGACACCCCAATTTCAATCCTGAAAATTAAATATTTTATCTCAAATCTGTGTAAGAAAAATAAAAATATTCATATGCTGTTAACGTGAAAACGAAAATAAGCTCGCTAGTAACAACTGTAGCTCCCTAGAGTTGTTACAGGGCGACCCCACATTTACCCAGCGGTGACTATGACCCAATGCGCATGCGCCAAAATCGAAAAAGGAAATTGGCTTAATGCATACGAGAAGGTGTACTGAAATATCCTAACGTGTTAAACACTATACATAGTATAACGCTAGGGTCACCTCGAGGCGGGTGGGGCTAAGGGAGAAAAAGACTAATTCCCGGGGCGAGAGGTCCCCTAGGCAGGCACAACCTGTGCTCTAGGGCCTAAAACACCCACCACGAGAGTAGGACGCTCTCGAACTAGCCACTCGCTATGTACGAATGGAGACAAAAACCCGCTATCCTAAGTGTAGGCTACACGGGTAAAGTCGTGTAGGTCGGCCGAAGAAATCTCGGACCCATGGCTACCTCACCCTTCTCTCGGAAGACTTGAAAAGGCGAGCCAGATGAGAACGGGCAGCGTAAAAACCCTTCAGGTAGAAGCTGCCGAAGAGAAAAGAGTTAGAAAGGTTAATGAAAAATAAAATAAAAATGACCAGTTTTCAGCGATGTTAGTGGCAACAACGCGCTGAAAAAGATTATGGAGGAGGTGGTACAGAGGTATTATGGAGGTCAGGGGCTTGGCTGGCTATATATATCTTTTAGGGTCGTTGTTAGAAGGAGTTGTTTAGAATCAGGTCATATGACCAGATTGTAATAATTATAGCATGGAAGGTAAGGATCAGACTAGTTGTGATGTCATAGCCTCAGATTCCTCAAAGTCGTTATGTATTCTTATCATATTTTGTCCTGTGGCTTTGAGGCTTAAAAACCATGGAATATGTCAGAAAAGTAGTAAACTGAATCTAGTAAGGGTATTATAATGTACCACATGAAGAAAGTTCGAGGAAAAATAATTTAGAAAATAAAACAAATTGAATAAACTGTCTTTAAAATACATTAAAACTTGCTAAGAATGTGAGGATGAGGGCACCAACCTTCCATAATAGACTTACTACACCAGTCATTTCTACACAGATAAGACAGAGTTTTAAACTTGAATATCTCCTTAACGGAATAAGATATTTTAATGCTTTCCTCACCATTTTGTTTCTTTTGAAGTCCTCTTTCATAAACTTTGTTGGACATGCTTGACCCCTGAACTAATCCCTTAATTAACAGTATGGGAGAACCCTGGACTTTTGGTGTTATAAAAAAATAACCAAAACTTGGAGCTTCGTATTCATTTTACGATCCATGGAGGCCGCCATTTTAACTAGTGATAAGGTCAAGTCAATAGGGATTTTTGATGAAAACGCGGGGAAAATTTTTGAAAGAAAAAACTCCAATATCAAATGAAAATTCATTAGATTTGACCGCGTAGTTTTCAATTTGACCGTGGACCGCGATAGAATAACAAAAGACTTCCGTTGACCTTCTGTACAGCCCTCTCGACACATGAGTGTGTGTTGGCTTAGTTTGTTTGTTTGTTTAATGAAAATTGCATTTGTATGAGTGTTGAACTTTGCTTTGTAAATCATTCTTATTGCTCTTTTTTGAATGACAAAAATTGGATGAATATTGCTTTGATAGGTTACCCCAAACCTCCAGATAATAATCAATGTAAGAAAAATCTTTAATCTGGTATTGCAACATTTTTCACTTTTCAGAAAACTTTGAATTGGGTTATCATCTGGTAAAAACACATCAATGTAAAAAATAACAAGAAGACACTAAATGTTCATATATCATTTAAATTCTTTGTCATAAACATTCCAATGCTGTACAAAATACAATTCCAGTGTTGTTACTAGGTGATAAAACCAGGTGCTCAACTTTTAAGTATCTGTAAATCCACATTTTTCCCCGCAACTTTAACCATCTGCCATCTTTGCTTTAATTCCAGAATTCAGGGAGTGGTTGGAGTCGTACAGGGGACACAGAAATTGACCTGATATCACAAATACCATACTTTTTGATAAATTAAGTAAAGTTTACATAAATATTTAAAATCTTTATCATATTTATTATGCATTAAAAAGTTATATATTTCTTATGGAAATTCATATTATAATTCGATGACATAATTTGATCACTTTCTGGTTATATTTATCCAATATCAAATGACTTTGCTGAAAACTTCAAATTAACTTTGTTTAAAACAAGTGCTACCTACTAATATTTTTAATTTCAGGTGCATTAACATTAATGATATAATGGTGGGATGGGATGTAACTTATAATAGATAAAATGATTTTCTTTTTATGCCAAAGTAAAAGTGATAGACGCAATACGTACATGTGCAATAGTCACTGCACCCCATCTATTGTCAGATTTCTTTTCAAAATCTTGATATTTTATGTACGAAATCTATTACGAGCTTTTCATGAAATCACATCTCCCTGTTTTGCCCTATAGGACATGGGGGCCAGGAGAAAACTGCTCCCTGAGAGAAATTCACCTTCCCAGTCACAGGAATTATTTTTGGCTGGAGATTGGGGAATCGTTGAAATAAACTTGGTAACAATTTGGTAAAATTGAAGATCATTTTGGTAAAATTTCCAATTGAAGAGAATTTTCTGAAAAGTAAAGGAAATTTACGGGTGAGCGACAATTTGTAATGGAAAGTTAATTTACCTGTGCAATTTTTCTACATGTGATCGAGAAATTATCTTGTAGCTTACCACACATTCCATAAAACTCCACCAAACAAGCTTGATAACCCATGCAACACTAAAGCTCACACCCAGTTAACAGCGTCACATCACATTATAAATCAGCACAATACCCTTTCTTTCCATCATTACCCTTTCTTTCTATCATTCCCATTTCTTTCTATCATTCCCCTTTCTTTTTATCATTCCCCTTTCTTTCTATTATTCCCATTTCTTTCTATCATTCCCCTTTCTTTCTATCATTCCCCTTTCTTTCTATCATTACCCTTTCTTTCTATTATTCCCCTTTCTTTCCATCATTACCCTTTCTTTCTATCATTCCCATTTCTTTCTATCATTCCCATTTCTTTCTATCATTCCCCTTTCTTTCCATCATTACCCTTTCTTTCTATCATTCCCATTTCTTTCTATCATTCCCATTTCTTTCCATCACTACCCTTTCTTTCTTTCTATCATTCCCATTTCTTTCTATCATTACCCTTTCTTTCTATTATTCCCCTTTCTTTCTATCATTACCCTTTCTTTCTATTATTCCCCTTTCTTTCTATCATTCCCCTTTCTTTCTATCATTCCCATTTCTTTCTATCATTCCCCTTTCTTTCCATCATTACCCTTTCTTTCCATCATTACCCTTTCTTTCTATCATTCCCATTTCTTTCCATCATTACCCTTTCTTTCTATCATTCCCATTTCTTTCCATCATTACCCTTTCTTTCTATCATTCCCATTTCTTTCTATCATTCTCATTTCTTTTTATCATTACCCTTTCTTTCCATCATTACCCTTTCTTTCTATTATTCCCCTTTCTTTCTATCATTCCCATTTCTTTCTATCATTCCCCTTTCTTTCTATCATTCCCCTTTCTTTCTATCATTCCCCTTTCTTTCTATCATTCCCCTTTCCTAAAACCCAGGCACTAAAGAGTTATGCTAAAGATACAATCAGAAAAAGTCTTGGCACCTTTTCCCGTATGGCGTGCCGTTTTTACATTTAACACACAATTTCTGATATCAAAAAAAGAATTTATGATATCAAGAAATAATTTCTGATATCAGAAAAACATTTTCTGATATCAAGAATTATTTTTTAATATCAGGAAATCTATCAAAAATTGAATTTTTGATATCCAGAATTAAATTACCGATATCAAAAATTCATTTGGCGATATCAGAATAACTAATTTTGATATCAAGAATCTTTTTGCTCATATTTTAAAATACCTTCTTATTTCTAATATCAATAATTTAATTTTTGATATCAAGGATTTATTTTTGATATCAAGACTTGAATTTTTGATATCAAAATTTATATTTTCGATATCAAGAATTCAAATCTTGATATCAGAAATTTTGTATTAAATGTTAAAATGGCGCGCCATCCTGTTTCACCCCTATTACATGTTGTGATGCAATTTGAAAAATATATATATATATATATAAATCTGGTATATGTATCTGCGACATTGAGCAGAGGTATATAGGGGAGGAAAAAAAAGTGCCAAGTACTTTTGTCCGTGATTCATTGTAGGAGAATCTAACTATAAGGAAGAATGCCAATATCATCAAAACAAGCAAATAACAAAGCTGCACTAATAGAGCTGCAAGATTATTGTTGAGGCAGGGTGTTTGCACAGGGCAAAGGACATGAGTAGAGTGGCCCAAGTTTAGAAGGGCCATTCACGAGTGTAAATATCTTTAAACAGTGCATTAAATATGCATATAAGCACCATGCCAAAACATTCATCTTTTTATACAATTTCTGTGTTAGATTGTTTAAAATGCATATGAAACAACAAAAGAGAATGAAAAGAAGAAAAATTTACATACGATTTTTTCGTTTTGTTAAGAAATTCACCTGTTGTAAAAATGAATTAAACCAAACATTCAAGGTCGTGCATTACAGGGATTTAATGCATGGGTCATGACAATGCAAATACTCCAAAGCAATTTGATGAACCCCCTTTAACTAAAATTAAACTAAAGAATAAGTATCAACATTATGATTATACACTTCGCTCAAACTGTGAAGTGGCTTTTAAGTGCTTAGTTTACTGTTAGGTATGCTACATATCCCTTTGGTCAACAGCTAAGATTATACAGAGATGTCCACAGCCGTTTGATAAACCAGTTGTGAAGCACTGGTAAATGAAGACCCACCGGAAATCAAACCCAGGACCCCAACAACTAAGGTTATATACAGAAGTCAATGGCTGTTTGATAAACCACTTTTGAAGCACTGGTGAATAAAGATTCACCAGGAATCAAAGCCAGGACCTTAACAGCTAAGGTTATATAGAGAAGTCCAAGACTGTTTGATAAACCAGTTGTGAAGCACTGGTGATTGAAAATCCACTGGGATTGAAACCGGGACCTCTAGCTTGCCAAGATGTAGTACGCGTTCACATACCCACATAGAGCAGATCTTCTAATCTACCGATTTGGGTATGTGCCCATGCTCATTGAAAAAGTTGCGCCACAGACTAAACAAAAGTTAATGGGATTTATCAAGCCTTAAAAAAATAAAAAATCCTAGATTTTTCTGGGAGCCTTTATTTGCGCTATCAAAATCAACCCCCTTCTCACTGAAAAATTACACACACTTCAGTTTGTTTCCAGTTGTAGTTTTAAAAGTTGGAATGAAATAACAACGACAAATGGTCAAAATTCTAAAGAAATGAAAAAAAAAGCCCCAACAATTTTTTTCAAAATCGTGAAACGCTCTGAATACAAGTAATGCCGGTGCATGTACATGTGCGTGCACAAATGAAATATATTACGCCTCTAAATTTAGTGTGCACAATATTTTAAACATCTTGCCCTCGTGGCGCGTATGTACGCATATGGCGTTATACGCGTTGGAATTGTTATGCTCAAACAGTGGAATCCAATTCCTGCGCTTTATATATGCCCGTGAAAAAACCTGTAAAATTTGCTCGCTTGTGTCACCTGCAACTTCAGGTATATACCTTCTTGGGGAGCACTAGGGTATTTTTTAAATATATTTTTATTTACTCTATGTATTAAAACTTGCTCAATATATGATAAATTACATTATGTTTTACAGCGCACTTATTGTACAGTACGAAAAATTACTTAATTACACATTAATTAATGCAAAATTAAGGTATTATAATTTACTTAATGCATAATAAATAACCTTTCTTTTCCCAGACTATTTCATGACTCTCAAGTTATCCCATGTATTACATAATACTTTGCAGAGGGTTTAAAGCTCTGCTTTCATTGGACTTAGTTTTGATCACAGTGAGAGCATCACCCTACTTCCTAGTCCCATGTCATAGGAGTTTTGAGATCAGAGACACACAACAAACACCCGCCTCAGTGGTCCAACTGGTCAGCTCCATCTAGTTTAGAGATTACAATTGGTGGTGTTACTTTGAGAACATGATGAATATCTGTTGCAATAGCTTTTCAGTCCTAAATTCTTAAAGCCTACAAGGTTAAACAAAAACATCACTTAAAATCACTCATCAAATAAACAATTAAAACCTTCACTGTGAAATACCATCCTATTAAATTTGTAAATTATTATTTCAATCCAGACACATTTGACCACAGGAGTACTTTTGTCCTTGTGTTGAGTGTGAAAGTCAGTGCAGCTGCAGTGAAATTAGTTTACTATCAATGTCAGATTATGTTTGTTTGTTTGATGAAGGTTTAACAGCACCACGACAGCGAGGGTCAAATTGTGCCTTAGAGATTAGATCATTCCAGAGGTAGGAAGAAAAGAAAACAGGAGTCTGAGAGAAGTAAGGAAGCTGGGATCGAGAGAGGAAGTGCAGGGGTGCTAAAAAGGCAAAAGTAGGTAGAGAAGGGTGGGAGAGGAAGGATTAAATTTGGTTGTAGAGAGAGGCACGATGAAGGAAGGAGATAATTTTATCCTGAGGGTTTTTCTGAAAGAGCTCAGCTATGGCGTTGTGAGGAAAGCTCTGGGAAGGTTGTATAGGGGCAGGCAAGGAGGATGTGGTGGACGGTGAGGGGGCAATGACAATTGTTGCAGAGGGGTGGGGGTAGCCAGTAAGGAGGTGGGTGTGACTTATTATAAGGCGGTGGGTGTGACTTATTATAAGGCGGGTCATGTGGATGTTGTCAATACAGGAGAAATTATGAATGGTGGGTTTGGTTGAAATGGTGGGCTGGATGTCGTGGAGTTTGTTGTCAATTTGGGAGTCCCGTGAGGTTTGCCAGCAGTCATAAACAAGGGAAGCGATAAGCGGTTTGATGTCAGAAAGGGTTTTGGGAAAGGAGGTAGGGGAGGTTGCGAACAAGCTTAATGGCTCAATCAGTTTACGGAGGAGGTGGGACGTGGGGTTATCCCACCAAAGAATGAGTAAAGAAGTGAGGACAGACTTGTAGTCTGAGAAGATGGCAAAGTGGTTGAGTGGGGAGTACTCAATGTAGTTGAGGGCAAGTACAATGACCTTGGCCGAGACGATGGACAAGCAGTTGGGAAGCCAGTTACTGAGGGTGATATCTTGAATGACGGCAGCAGCAGCTGTCTTGGCGCCTTCTTGAAGCCATCAGTATAGATGAAGGTGTAGTTTGAGAGTTGGTCTTTGATTTGGTTGTGGAGGTTGATGAAGAATTGGGTTTATGGTTTATGGGTTTTGTGATAAGTAGAGAGGCCCAGGTGGATAGAAGGGAAGGGGGTGGGCCAGGGAGGAAAAGTGGAGATTATGACCATTGAAAGCAAGGTGAAGTGTGTGGAAATCCCTGGAGTAATTGCTAATTGCTTGTACTGGATTGTGGTTTCTGTTGAGAGCAATACAAAAAAAAAGATCCCAACAGATTTTAGATTTTGTCAGGGCTTAAAACACAAAATGTAATCTGAGGCTTAGACTTAATGTGTCAGATCATGACTATGGAAAGTGAGGTGAAATAGGTGGATTGCAGAAATAAGAAATCCCTGGTGTAATTGCTAATTGCTTGTGCTAGATTGTGGTTTCTGTTGTGAGCAATACAAAAATATAGACCCCGACAGATTTGAGATTTTGCCGGGCATAAGACACAAAATGTATTGCGAGGTTTAGACTCGATGAATACCTGTCTTTCATTGACCACTGACTACAGATAACCCTTCAATAAATTAAATCAATAACTTGGCGGCCATTTTGTATTGTGCGTTAACTTTGCGTGTTATATGGAGCTTACAGATTAAACATACGAGCATGTCAAATGAAGCTCAATCAAAATGGCCCCCGTAATGAAACGCTGACAACCTCCAATGGTTTATTTATGATCGAGTAAGTAAGAACTTTTGAACCACTGGTTTTCTTGGTGTAAACAGATGGGAGCACATAAGGCTCCCTCTGGATGGGACACCAGTCTATCGCCCTCTGTATAGAACACCAGTCTACCGCCCTCTGTATGGGACACCAGTCTATCGCCCTCTGTATGGGACACTAGTCTACCGCCCTCTGTATGGGACACCAGTCTATCGCCCTGTGTATGGGACACCAGTCTATCGCCCTTTGGATGGGACATCAGTCTATCGCCCTCTGGTTGGGACACCAGTCTATCGCCCTCTGGTTGGGACACCAGTCTATCGCCCTCCGAATGGGACACCAGTCTATCGCCCTCCGGTTGGGACACCAGTCTATCGCCCTCTGGTTGGGACACCAGTCTATCGGCCTTTGGATGGGACACCAGTCTATCGTACTCTGGTTGGGACACCAGTCTATCGCCCTCTGGTTGGGACACCAGTCTATCGCCCTCTGATTGGGACACCAGTCTATCGCCCTCTGATTAGGACACCAGTTTATCGCCCTCTGGATGGGACACCAGTCTATTGGCCTCTGGTTGGGACACCAGTCTATCGCAGGAATATTCTTGTAATTCAGTTTACATGTCGAAAAAATAAAAAATAAAAGAGAAAACTATATCTACAGTAATAAAAATATACCCAAATTACCTGTTTGAAAAATGTGAAAGAAATAACAACAAAAAAACAGATAAATTTCACTCTGATAACAATGTAATCCAAATTACATGTTGGAGAAATGTGAAGAAAACAAATCACTGCCACTGTAATAACTGGATAAATTTACCCAGATAATGATGTAACCTAAGTTGCCTGTTGGAGAAATGTGAACAAAACTACTGCAACTTAGAAATACCGAATAAATTTACCCTACTAACAATGTAACCCAATTTACATGTAAGAGAAATGTGAAAAAAATTAAACTATCGCCAGTGTATCCCAAATTACTCGTTGGGAAAATGAGGAAAAAATACATTTCTGGCGACCTGATTTATCCACATTGACAGCTGCAACAATATTCCCCAATTGGCTCCAATCCCATTTAAAAATAAATAATTTAAATATTAATTCAGCATCACATACAAAAATATCTTTAGGCTGCATATAGGACCAATTTTCAGCATGAATTTATATTTCAGCTTCTGGCAATAGGCATACACTAACTGCACATTTCTTTCTCTCATACTAAGGCATTAAGTTAGTTAACTTCCAATCACGTCTCGAGGGCTAATAGAACCGTGCTTATACCCGGTTTCCATGGTAATAAGCAGATAAGAGTACCCATCAAAAGGTTGACTGGCTCGTCTTACAATACAAATTTGCAAATTCAACTTGTTTTTATTTCAGATACCTAGAAATACTTAAAACACCTATGTTCTGATAGAATCTAGGCTGATAAAACCAAATTTGAAAATAAAACAAACTCTAATTCATGAGAAATGTTTACAAAAGATTGTTGAATTTTTAATTTGTCCATTTCTTATCAATTTAAATAATTACTTATATTTCATGTAGATTATACAAATTCTATTTCTGAATATTAAATAGATATGCACTGCAAGTCACACATGCTATAGGTCACTTCAGAAGGCTACCTATCTGATATATACATATGCATTGGCACACAAAATTCTGATGAAATAAACTTTAAAAGAATTAAACATATTTTTTCAAGACAGAATGTCATGGGTTCACATATTGTCTCGCAGATTCTTTTATCACACACTCCCTTTGATTAGCTTTCAAGTCTGAAAGTATGTTAAAATTTTACATATCACTTCACATTTTACATGAATTTAGATGTCGTTTACATGAATATACAGGGTAAAATCCTCTCAATAATATACATCAAATCAACTGTCCTGAGATATCTTTCCATAAATCTTCCTGCCTTTTCTATA
>JAIGNY010002044.1:135000-277500 GCA_020152595.1 Chiridota heheva
CTCCAGCTTGGGCAAAATTCATTCAAATCATCATATATCAAATCATCATATATCAAATCATCATATATCAAATCATCATATATCAAATCATCATATATCAAATCATCATATATCAAATATCATTTCAACACTTCTGGTAGGAAATTCTGATTATATGTAATGTAAATAACTTTTGGGGAAAAATTATGTTTCTTCAATTCATCCGTAACACTATACTCCAGTGTTCTTTCTACATACACTCAAGCAGTTTCAGCTGGGTACATAATAGCTAGAAGATAATACAACTATATACTGATTTATTCAGTAGTTGCATCATAATTGCAAAAAATATGGAACCATTTTTTCCGCTTTTTCTGTGTTAAGCCCAAAATAAAATATCTGTTTATCTGTCAGATAAAAGCACCGGCTGTAAAAATTGCATTGTCATTTTAAAATAAAAAACCCATCAATATTTTATTTTGGTCAAACAATATACTGTGTGGCTTAAAGCATTAGATCAACAGTAAAGCAAGTTCATCTTTTATGAATAGGAACTCCAAGGAAAGAAAATGGTGAAGAAACTACTTTAATATCTTATTCCATTAAGGAGATATTCAGGTATAAAGCTTATCTGTGTATAAATGACTGGTGTAGTAAGTCTAATATAGAAAGTTGGCAACCTCATCCTCACTTTTGTAACAATTGTTAATGTATTTTGAAGGAAATTGTTTAAACTTTTTTAATAAATTAATTTTTTCTTGAACTTTCTTTAGGTGGTAAAGGAAAACTATAATTACCCTTACTAGATTCTGGTTTGCTACTTTCCTAAAATATCCAATGGTTTTTAAACTATAAAACTGCAGGCCAAAATATGATAGATACATAAAGATGTTGAATATAAAACGAAGTTGAGGAATTGATTATGTGACATCACAACTAGTCTGCATTCAGCCGTTTCTCCCCAAATGGCTCAGAACTTTCATATCTCTTTAATGAAATCAGATTTTTAAATCCTCTCTGCACCATTTTGGTTCTTTTGAATTCCTCTTTGGTATAAGTTACTTGCTGGACCCTTGAACTAATAACTTTTCATCTGATGTCCATATGGGGTTTATGTGTAAATAAAAGTTAAAAATATAATTTTGTAACATCGAAAAATATTATATGGAGAGTGCTTAAAAATATAAATTTGTGCTTTTCAAAAGGAAGTTTTTACATTAAAATACATTTAAATAGGATTAAATTTTATCACTTGATACTCTATACACCAAAGGAAGCTTAAAATTACCTTTCAACTTCCATTTTAGCATAAACATTTCAAACAATATTTTCTCCTTTCCTCTTAGACGTCACATTACTGCCGTTTGAGGCCTCTTTATGCAGAGCACCAAGTAGGAAAAGAAGGGGTACCATTTTTGTGTGTTGAACTTCATGTTTTCATTTAATCTAAAGCGGTTGTGCAAGTGAGTCATGAAATCTGAAACACTTGATGACAGTAAAAAATTGCTAAACGTCTGATACAAGGTACTAAAATTTCATATTGCACTTTGTGCGAATACAGAACTACGCACTCAAAATTCAAGGTTTTGTTATCATTCACGTAACTACTAAATGCTGTACAACACATATATCAAACACAATATAATTTTTCTTAAACTTCAAATTTAACTAGCCTGAAATACAGTAATATTCTGAATATGAGGTAACAGTAGCATTTGAAGAAATATGGGAGTCAAGTAAGGAAAAAAAGAAGATCCTCAATCGAGCCAAAAAGATGCTTATTCCTGGTTTTCTTGGCATAAGCGGATTAAAGCACATTGCTCCCACTAGACAGGACGTCAGCCAATCCTGGTTTTCTTGGCATAAGCGGATTGGAGCACATTGCTTCCCTAGACAGGACATCAGCCAATCCTGGTTTTCTTGGCATAAGCGGATTAGAGCACATTGCTCCCACTAGACAGGACGTCAGCCAATCCTGGTTTTCTTGGCATGAGCGGATTGGAGCACATTGCTTCCCCTAGACAGGACGTCAGCCAATCCTGGTTTTCTTTGCATAAGCGGATTAGAGCACATTGCTTCCACTAGACAGGAAGTCAGCCAATCACATGTTAAGTACCAAGCAGAGCTGGTACTCATTTACAGCTGAGTGGACTGGAGCAAGAACAGTATCTTGCTCAAGGGCACAATGCAGGGACTCCATGACAGGGGTTAAACTAGGTAAGTTTTGCATAAGAGCATCAATCCTTAACCACTGCACCTTGCACTAATCATCTGCTTTTTATACTTCAAGAACCAGGTAACAACAGCTAAACTTGAATTAAAAACATGGAAGTATGATATTTTTTATCAAAATCATTTAAAGATAGACCATATTAGTTTATTACACATGCAAATATTTTACGTATACTTTGGCAAATAAACAAAAGCTGTATCTTTACAAGGAACAAAATCTCATCACACATTGAGGTTTACAGAAGAAAGTATTTCTCTTTTACAGATGAATTTTACAGCTGGCTTCAAATGAACTGACTTGATTTAAAGGATAAGTTCAGTGGTCAACATGTCCATTATATATAAAAGAGGACTTCAAAGGAAACAAAATGGTGAAGAAAGTGTTCAAAAATCTTATTTCGTTAAGAAGATCTGTTTATAGCTGTCTTATCTGTGTAGAAATGACTGGTGTACTAAGTCTACTATGGAAAGTTGCTGTCTTCATCCTCACATTCCTAACAATGTTAATGTATTTCAAAGAAAGTTTATTTAACTTTTCACTTATAAAATAATTTTTTCTCAAACTTTTTTCAGGTGGTATTTTATAAATACCCTTCCTAGATTTAGTTGAACTACTTTTTTGGCATACCCCATGGTTTTTAAGCCACAAAATCGCAGGACAAAATATGATAGAATATAAAAGGACTGAGGAATCTGAGGCTATGACATCACAACTACTCTTAATTTCAGTCGTTTTCTACACAAATGATACCAAACTTTAAATTGAGATATCTCTTTAATGGAATAAGATTTTAGAATGCTTTCTTCATTATTTTGTTTCTTTTGAAGTCCTCTTTCATATAAAATAGACTTGCGTGACCCCCCTCCTTTAAGTCTGGTGGTAAAAACTAAGGAAGCTCATTAATACAAAACTGAACTTGCATATGCATTACACAGATGCATTGGTTTACTTTGAATACGACTTTGCAAGGTAGCATGCAAGAATTATAAAATCAGGTGAAGATCACGAGGTTTGTTTTATTTAAAAACATGAGTTTGCAGAGCCATACATTCAGATAGATTTGAAAATAAAAATCAGATTGTACAACCAATGAAATCAACAACACAAATGTTGATGTCTTAAGAAAATAGGCATCCATTCGAAACATATTTTACCTTTTTACAACAATTATTTTTTCAGTAAATTCTGTGTTAATAATAGCACTCAAAAGTCATAAAAAAGAACATTCTACAGTAAATAGCTTACATCAAGGTGTTATCCTGTCAAGGTTTTCAAAAATATGATATTTGTTTAAAATTTACATAAAGGTCAAGAGTAACCCCCTTGTCTTTGTTCCTAATCACTGTCAAGATTGCACGTTTTTCTACTCTAAAGGTTTTTCTGCTATGTTCAGGGTTCCTACCAGGAGTCCCTGTACATTAGAAGTTATATCTGCCCCTGGCCATGGAGGCTGGTGTTAACCCCTGGTTTCAGTGGATCAAGCAGGTGAGAAAAATGACTCGCACTGGAGAGAACGCCAATCCATCACACACTAACTCCTCGGCAATGCTGGTCCGTTAACTCCATGGCAATACTGGTACTCACTTAAAGGAATATTCCCTTGGAATTTGATATTTCATAGAGGACAATAAAAGAAATAGATGATGTCATCACAGCACTTCCCTACTATTCTTTATGTATTTTCTTTGAAAATTAATTTCACACTTTTTAAATGACTGGGAACATATTTTCCTTCAATGATTAAGGATAGTGTAGAGCAAAATTTACAATAACGTTTTCCAATCTGTTCTTGTAACTTATATTTGAATTATGAAAAATTGGTGATTCATTTTAGAAGAAATACATAAATATTAGTACAGGAAGCGCTGTGATGACATCATAATGATGACTTGGACTCGGTACAAAAGTCATTTTGATGTGGGCAAGTTTAAGTTGAATAATTTCTTCTAGGAATGAGATATCAAGATGTTTTTTTTTACCAATCTATTTCTAAATTTGTTCTCTATCAGATACATACAATGAAATTCCATGGGCCTATTCCTTTAACAGCTGAGTGGACTGAACCAAGTAGAATAAAGAGTTTTGCTCACGGACACAATGCACGATTCAGTCAGGGATCAGACCAAGTACCTTGGCATACGAGTGTGACTCTCTACCACTGAGCCACTTCGCTTCCTGTACGTCACATTAAAAACAATTATCACTAAAAAGGAGATTTTATCTGACAAAAAACATTTAGTCATCCCTTTCAGAAAATTGGATTCAATGCACCGTTCATATGTAATATATGCATTGGTATGCCTAGGACACTCCTTGCCCCTTCCCCTTGGTAAAGTGTAAGGGAAAATACCCATTAATGCTCTTGAGGTATTAAAGTCCTCTGTACTCATCCCTTATCTTTACCAAGTATTATTTTGCACCAGCATCAAATCACAGAAAAGTACAAACTTAGTAACTGCTATCTTGATCTTTTTAAAGCTTGATTTAAAACTAGATTTTAAAGGCTAATATATCCTTTAATTAAGTCACATCAGAAAAACTGTGGCAGGAAAGCTAACTTTGAGCAAAGCAGGTTTGTACGATTCTAAATATTTCAACTGTATAAAATATCCACAGATTAAAATACAAAAATCCCTCAAATTTACACGTCATCCTTGATGCAGAATATGTCACAAACAGTAAAGCACTTCTATAAAACACACCTTTTTTTGGATATATATCAAATTGGTTTCTTAAAATTCATTTTACTGAAGAAAAAAAAACATTTTTACTGTTGGTGCAGCTTGAAATATATACTTTTATTCTAATTTTCGCAACAGTCTAAAACCTCATCACGATCGATTTACATAAATAAAAGGAACATTAGGTTCCCATTTGAACAACTTTCTAATATATTGCTTTAAGTTGGCCACTAATTTACGTCAGGTAATGCAAACATTGCATGACTGGATGCTATAAATGGAGTTTGAAGAATAACCATCCTGTTCGTAAAACAATACGTAGGCTTGGGACGTCGTAATAGATCCGGAACTGACTGATTCCACTCTGCAAGAAAGAACAAAATCATCATTCAACATTGCGGATGTCACAATATGGGCAAATCAGATATCAATTGTCATAGACAAAAATATCGCTCGATATATTTACCCGCTAAGGGTACCGGGATATTTACGAGAGTTATACTTACCTTCCATGCTATAAATATGCAATTTGGTCACATGACCTGATTCTAACGCACTGTTAAGCGATCTCAAAAACGTAGTTACCAGCCCAGTACTGACCTCCATATTACCTCTACTAACCCTCACTTATCATTCCAACGAGGCCTGAACGACAGGGGAGGTGGGCCGGGATGCATGGAAGGTGGGCCGGGAGGCATGGAAGGTAAGTACAACTCTCGTAAATATCCCTGCTACGCTTAGCGGGGTAAATTTACTTCAATTATACCTTACTTTCCATGCTATAAATATGCAATCAGATTGCAGCAAAGGCTGGTCCTAAAACTCACACTAGTCTTATCCTGCTTAAAGGACGAAACTCCTTCTCTTCTAAAGGACAAAAGACCTCTAAAAAGAAACTATAAAAAAAAGAAACCCACTGCTAGTTATGACAAGAGAACAAGAAGGACTCTGTTAAGAATAACCGAGCAAGACGTCTACAAAACAAAGGTTAGTCATCCCCAAAAATGCGAACAGAATCTGTTAACAGAATCAAACTGTAAACAATGCTTAATACCCCATGACAAAAACTCACCAGGTTCATCAGAGGACCAGAGCGGTTTAGGTAAGCATGAAGGGATCAAAGAGTCTGTAAAGCTAAACTAAACAGAAGCTGCCAGAACCGCAGCAGAACCATGTTAGTAAAACATAAACCAAATAAAAGGTGCCAAAGATCGGCAGAATTCTGTTAGTAAAACAACAAAAGAACAATTGCCAAAACAACAGCAAAATTTCTTTTGTAGGAATAAACAAAATAAAAAGAGCCTGAACAATGGCCAAACATTTTTGTTAGTAAAAAGAAACAAATTAAACGTGCCAGGACAGTGGCCGAAATTTGTTAGTGAACAACTAAAACGTTAAGAAAATTAACGTAATAACTCCCAACTGAACGAGAGAACGTGAATAATTGAAGCAAGAATATTCACCTCAAGAAAGGGGTGGTCCTCTTTTCAAAAGAACGGTCCTTGCAACTCTGCCTTGATAGTTCGGTATAATCTTCAGATATGTGGAGACGGATGTGGCTGGTGTTTTCAACACCGCTAAGAATCTCAAGTAAGGAAGCCCACCAAAAGCGCATTGAAGAATCTTGTTGATCGTTCTCTGGGAACCCCACCAAAAAGCGCAATTGATGTAGCTATGCCTTGTACCTGATGTGCAATAACCAATCGTTCTGTGAATAACACGGGATTAATTGTATGTGATTGCCTGAACAATCCAACATGAAATCGTGTCACGCGAGACGGCGTGATGCAGATTTTGTAAGGACACAAATAAGGCGTTGACATTGTACCAAAAACATTGCGTACGTTTAATATAGTGTTAATGTAGTCATAAGAGTGGCTCAGGACTTGACCAACAAAAATTCACTACGCTACCAAGACGGGCTGCCATTTGAGCAGCTGCCTCTAAAAGACCATTCGATACAAGGGATTCGTGGATAGAGGCCACACAGTCGAATGGAGTGCTCTTGGATTGTGGTGCAGTTTGCCAGAGCCCTGGATTGAGACTAACTCGTTCGTGACCAGAAGCTCGTACGGAAAACCTGTGATAAGATTGAGCAGCTGAGGGAACCACAGTTGGCCGGGCCAGTTGGGAGCTACCAGAAGAAACAAGTGACACTGATCGTAAGTCACCTTGCCCAGTTATCTCTGTAACAGTGCAAAGGCGTAGCCCACAAAGTGGGTCCACCTGGTCGTGAATGCGTCGACTTTCCAGAATCTCGGGTGGAGTGTAAGAGCGCAAAAACTTGGTAGCTTGTAATTGTCCATGGACGCGAACAGATCTACATGCGGGAGACCGAAGGTCAACCAGATCGCCTCGGCCACCCGTGGGAGGAGGGCCCATTCTGTGGGGGCTCCTTGGAGGCGGGATAACAGATCTGCAATCATGTTCTCCTTGCCTGGCAGGTGGACCGCCTGGAGTGTGACCTTGTTCGTCATGTACCAATACAGAAGGGACTTGGCTAGGATCCAAAGACTCCTGGATCTCGTGCCTCCCTGTCTGTTGCCCTGTCTGTTGATAAATGCCACTACCATGGTGCTGTCGGTGCGTATGAGAACAGTCTTGTTCCGTACCCGTGGTAGGAAATGAACAAAAGCCCGGCGTACTGCCTCTAGTTCCAACAGATTGATGTACTGACCGCACCAAGTGTCTGTCCAAAATCCCGCAATTTGGGACCACGCTAAATGCGCTCCCCACCCAGTCAAAGACACACCGGTCATTACTGACACTGAAGGTCTGACGGGTGGAAAAATCACTCCCAGTGACAGGTGAAAGTGGACGCACCACCACCACCAAATGTGGGGGACCACCGCCTGTGAACGAGGGACAAGGACACTGAGGTTTCTCCTGGATGGTACGAAATGATCCAGTAGATGAAATTGTAGATCCTGCATGTAAAACCTGCACTTGGGGACTACATTTACTAGGTTGGCTAGGTATCCTAAGAATACTAGCCATGCTCTCGCCGGCAACGTCCGTTGCCAGAGGAGGACAACGGCTCCCACCCTCACGGCTAGGATCTGCTCCTCTGTCGGTCGTATACAACCTTCAGTAAAATCCAGGACTGCTCCCAGAAAGGTGGGAGTCTGAGAAGGAACTAGATTGGCCTTGACGAGGTTGATCACCCCCTTCCAAGTCCTGAGCCACTCTTATGACTACATTCGTGTGTTCTGCAACGGTGGCTGCGTCTACTGCAACAATCAGCCAGTTGTCTAGGTACATAAAGATTATGATTCCTTGCTTTCGCACGCAGAAAGGCCGGTAGAACTCTGGTTATCCGGGTGAAGACCCTGGGGGCGATCGATAGCCCGAAAGGTAACGCCCTGAATGTGTACATAACTCCCTCAACTTGGAACGACAGAAAACACCTGTCTTTCTCGAGCATCGGCACATGGAGATATGCGTCCGGATGGTCAACGGAGGTGGCCCACAGACCCATCGTCAACCGAGGGAGGATGGAGTGAAGAGTGTCCATCTTGAACTTCAACGGACGAATGAGGTGATGGCGCTCTTTGCCAGCACTTCTCCAATTTCTGTCCTCAACAACTCTGTGTGCAGAGGTTAACCCCTTGGGGTGGGGGAGTCATGTTGATTACCCTGCCTCTGCACCCATCATTCACTCTGGACTGGCCCATCAAAAGTGGACTCCTGGCAAGAGGAAGAAGCTGTATAGGGTCCCATTACTGCATTACAGCGACGATGAACCCGTCGCTGGTAGGCGTACTCCAACCCAGTACAGGGGCCAAAGGACGGCAATGTGCAGGAAGAAAGATAAAGACTTCGTCCTCGCTAGCAGCTCCTTAGTCTTCTGAAGATCGCCCTGACGGCTGGCTTGGCGCGACAGAACATCTCGGAAATGACCAACAAATAAGTTTGGGCCTTTTGTTGGTATGTGCCAAAGGGTCAGAGTGGGTCAGAGAGTCCAAGGAGAGGGAAACATCCTCGCGCCTCTCCCTGACCACCTTTGCAGAAACATGGGCAAATTGGTCAACTGTGGCGTTCAGCAAATCCGCAAGTCCGATTAACAAGGCGCGGACGTTGCAGGACGTCAGCTGGCAGATGTCTACACAGAACCAAGTCTAACCCCTCTGTCACCCATACTGCGAGGGCTTGGTATTTCAAGCCTCGCTGTATGGCCCGGTCAACAGCTGTTAGGGAATCTTCCCTCCGCAGGACCGCAGGGTTAAGAAATTTCTTGCCACGGAGCTGGACACCGCTGCGGTGTCACTTGCTGGCTGGTGGAGGAGTTGCCACACTCCTTCCGGGATCAAGGGGGTGTTTATGAGCGCCTGATAAGCAGCCAGTTAGACACTCGTGGCCTTGTCAACTTCTTTGTTGTAGGCTGTCCAGTCCCTGTCCCAGGCCCTGGCCCACTGCTGAACCCTGGTCACCAGCGAGGCATCAATGGAAAATTGTCTAGCTGTATCCCTCAGAACTGAGCTGAGCAGTCTACGCTGAGATTGTGGGTCAAACTCTACGAGAGGTGCTTCTGCAATATCCAGCTTAATTTCCCGTTCTAGGTAATCAAGAAGCTGGGAAACCCGCTCCCCTTGTAAAACTGGGAGAGGTGGCGGAAAGAGGACCTTGTCCGGTATCCGGTGGGATACAGTGGTCTTATCTAGTGTTATCTTGATGCGGCACTAAGAAAGACTTGTCCCAGGGCGGCGGGAGGAATCCCCCATTCTGGGGGAAGGTCCTATGCCGTTAGGGGTGTCCAAAGTCTCCACTGGAGGTCCAGATCATCCAAAAAATCGACATCTCCTCCCAAAGGATAGATGTCGAGGGCATCCTCCCCCAAGACCTCAGGGTCGGGTGGACGCCAAGCCGCGGCAGTGGCAGCTGCTGGGGGCGAAGTGCAGGAGGTGGTAGCCTCCGCTCCAGTGCCTGGGACACCAAAGTCTCAAGTGTTTGCTTTGAGTGTGTCCTGAAAGGTCGGATCTTCAAGGGGATTTCCCCTGTGTTGCTTCCTTCGCCTCCGCCTAGGCTGAGGGGAGGACGAGAAAGAGGAGGACTGGTGACGTCGACTCTGTCCCCTCCTGTGACTATCCCGTTCCCAGTCCCTCCTCCAAAACCTGACTTGCTCATTGGAAGGGGGGAGGGGAGAGTTGGGCTCCGCCACAGCGTTTGGCACCAAAGAAATACGTGTCAGCGCACGCCTACTCAGCTGTGGGGGCCCGTCATCAGGTGCCCTGCTGAGATGGCGGCAGCCACGCCTTCCTGGACCGGAAAGAGACTGTGGCTTAAGCCTGGGTGGTGGAAGGGGGAAGGGGGGACAAAGACGGCATGTCTGAAAGCCGCTTCTCCACTCTCTCGGCCGCTTTTTGAAAGTGCCTGTGGCGGTGGAGTCTGTGCTCCAATCATGCCGCTTGATCCCAGTTGCTGCACAGAGTACATGGATTGGACTGGCATCATCATCTACACGCATAACACGTGAGATAGATGTCACCGGAGCGTAACTTAAGAAGCATTTACACGCATCGCTGGACATCTTGGGTGCGTAACATGTCCATGATATTGGTGAAAAATATTGCGGAACTGTAACGTTCAACACGGAAAATCTTATTGAGGCAGTTCACACAGCTGTGGAACTGTGTAGCTAATGGCTACAGGACCAAGAAGAAAATAGCTCTCGTGATGCTATACTTCTTGTGAATATTGTCACTTATCACCTGACCACGTAGCTTCGAAGCTAGCAGATTTCTTTTTCCGGGTTTATCGTTACAAAACTCTGGAGCCGTAAGGACCCGTTCACCGGAGCCATATGAAACCCGTAAAGCCGTGGGCCATGGAGTCATATGGAGCCGTCCGGCTGTCCAATGGACCCATACAGAACCATGAACACGGGCCGTGAAGCCGTGAACATAGGCCATGGAGCCATCCAATGGACCCGTACGGAGCCATGAACACGGGCCGTGGAGCCGTCCAATGGACCCGTACGGCCCGTGAAATCACTTCTAACTCACTTATTACCTTTGGGTGCCGCCTTTATGTGGCCCTTCCGGTCCCTAACACGAAACCATGGTCCACAGTGGTGAACAAAGGGTTTACCCACTAAAAATACGCGCCTCACCAACTCAGTAGTGTCGAGAAGGGGCTCTTCTTTATAGTGGATTTATTTTCAGTGATGTCTAGGACACCACAATAGCTGATCAATATGGACTTAGGTAACTTACATCTGATAGACCACACCTGTTGTCCTGCCAAGTCAGCAGCGTCGAGTCAGAGGCCTCCAGGGGGTCAATCAGGAAAAAGTTACAAAGTAAACAACAAACACAGACCTCCACGGCTTCAGTACTGTCAAGTCGGTGGTCATGGCGTAAGTAGAAACTCTGAGACTAAATGATTTATGTCACCTCTTGGCATTGTAAAAAATATTAATATATATATATATATATATATATATATATATATATATATACACTTACACCAAGGTTCCCCAACGGGGAATGTACTTACGACCCTTACGCGGGTAAGACGGGTCTGCGGGAGAAGTGAAACATAGTGAGGCAACAGCAATTTAGTACATTAAAAAATTTTGTCAGAAAAAACAATCTCAAAATTTGTAAAAACCTGAGAAAATGCACCAAACATAAATTCTTTAAAATCGCAGGGGTAGCATGAAAACCACGAACACTCACTAACTTAGTGTCTGTGGGGATAAAAAAGAAGATTAGATCTCCTAAAAAGTGGACGTCAGGGAGACCCCTCAAGGTCTCTCCAACAACCCAGAATTTAAGCTTGAAATGAAAAACTCTGTCTTAATTATATGCGAGAAAAACGAACACACGACATGTACTGGTAATGTTAAATAAAATATAGGCTCTCTTGTTAAAACTGTAGCTCCTTGGAGCTGTAAGAAGCCAACTCTTTGAACACCCCATAGTGACGTCGACCCAAAATGCATGTGTCACCATCGATTGAAAAAATTGGCCTAATGCATACAAGAACCTGTGCTTAAGATATCCTAACATGTTAATACAATGCATAGTATAACGCTAGGCTTTCCTTGTGAAAGGGCGGGCCGAGGGTGAAAAACACTTAAACCCAGGGGCATGAGGTCCACTAGACAGGCACACTTGGTGCTCTAGGGCCTAAAAACACCCGCTACGAGAGTGGGACTCTCTCCAACTAGCCACCTGCTTTGTACGGATGGAGACAAAAACACTCTATCCAAAGTTTAGGCTTAACGGGAAAGTCCTGTGAGTCGGACCAAAGAATACCCGGTCCCATGGCTACCTTGTCTTACCTCAGAAGACTAGAAAAAACAAACTAAATAAGGCCAAGAAGCGTAAAAACCTGCCTGGTAGAAGCTGCAAGGGAGAAAATTGTTAGAAAAAAAAAATTTTAAAACAAAATTTGACCAGATCCAGCAATGTTGTGATAACAACGCGCTGAAAAGAAGTGAGGGTTGGTAGTGGTAATATGGAGGTCAGGACTGGGCTGGTAACTTCGTTTTTAAGGTTGGTTAGAAGTGCATTAGAATCAGGTCATGTGACCAGATTGCATATTTATAGCATGGAAGGTAAGGTATAACTAGAAGTAAATCACCAGTAATCATCAGTAAAGCAAGGAGGAGGGGGAGGGGGAATTTCTGAAAAATGTATGTTATTGACACCTTAGTTAAAATCAAATCCATCTGAGCCATTAGGCTCATAGGTCTGGTGCTTATCCTCTGTTTCCATGGCGCCAGCTGATGAGAGCAAATGACTTCCCCTGGACAGGACGCCAATCCATCGCAGGTCAAGTCCCCAGCAGTGCTGCCACTCATTCACAGCTGGGGCTATGGCAAGTAGAGTAAAGTGTCTTGTTTGTTTGTTTGTTTGATGAGAGTTTAACGGCACCACAACAGCAAGGGTCAAATTGTGCCTGAGAGCTTAGATCATTCCAGAGGTTGGAAGGAGAGTAAACAGGGGGGGGTTGAGAGAAACACAAGAACTAAAAGCCAGAAAGCCGGGATCAAGAGAGGAGGTGTATTGGTGAAAAAATAATGTAGAGAGAGAGGGGTTGGGTTAGGAGGACATGGTTGTAGAGGGAAGCTCAAGGACACAATGCAGTGCTCATGATGGGAATAACCTGTTACCATTCGCATACAAACAAGTCTCCTTAACCACTGCACCTCACTGAAACTTTAGTCAGAGCATAATTTTGCTCAAATTGAAGAAATATAATACTTTTGGGGAATAAATATACTATTTGACAGGTATTTCCCCCTCCCCCAGCCTTTTACCCACAAGTTAAGTGCATTTCTTTTTAAATTAATTGCCTCTTCCTTAATAACCTGGACCATTTCTTATTTGATTGTTGAGACGGGGTATAACATGCACTTTATACGAACATTCTTTGTCCATCATGCCCATGAACCATACACTCTTAAGTAACAGAAAATTTGTTTGTTTGATAGAAATACATAACATTAACAATTGTCTTGGATCTGCCTTTATGACATCACATTGTACACTGTGTGGTCACTTTTGAACACACTCATACAATTTTTAAAATGCAAAAACTCTAAACGGAAAAAGTTATCAACATATTTTAAAACCAAATTGTTCCTCTATCATATATATGAAAATAAAAGTTCGTTCACAAGAATATTCTTTCAAGGATAAAAGACGCGGGGAAAAACAACTGACATCTTGTTCCTTTCGTGTAATATAAATTTGTAACAAGGTCACAAGTTGGCTTGTAAATGACTAGTGTAGAAAGTCTACTATACCAGAATGACATCACACATTCAATTCCTTGATAGTTTTGTAAAAGTATTTTATCGAAAATAATTCTTCATCTGCCATTTGATTCCTTTTATCGCCCTATATATCAGAAACAAAAATGCCTTAAATGAATATTAAAGGATTACTTCAGTGGTCAAGTAAACATATCTCATGAAAAGGATTTCAAAAGACACAAAATGGTCAAGGGAGCATTCAAAATTTTCTTCTGTTAATCAGTTATTATAGTTTAAAACTCCTGATCTGTAGAAATGACTGGTGTACTAAGTCTACTATGTTAGGTTGGCGCCTTCATCCTCACATTCTTAACAATTAATGTATTTTAAATAAAATCTATTTTCCATTTTAATTATTGAATTATTTTCCTTAAACTTTCTTCAAGTGGTCTATTATAAATACTATTCCTACATTCAGCTTTACTATTTTTTTTTGACATACCCCATGGTTGTTGAGCCACAGAATCGCAGGACAAAATATGATAAAAATACATAACAACTTTGAGAAATCTGAGGCAATGACATCACAACTACTCTTGATTTCAGTAGTTTTCTACACTAATGATACCAAACTTTAAACTTAGATATCTCCTTAACGGAATAAGATTTTTTAATGCTTTCTCCACTATTTTGTTTCTTTTAAAGTCCTCTTTAAAGTAAGATTGACTTGCTTAACCACTGAACTAATCTTTTAATATCTCCTTAACAGAATAAGATTTTAAATGCTTTGTTCACTATTTTTTTTTTTTTTTTTTAAGGTCCTCTTTAATATAAGATGGACATGCTTGACCACTGAAGTAATCTTTTAATATCTCCTTAACAAAATAAGATTTTCAAATGCTTTCTTCACTATTTTGTTTCTTTTAAAGTCCTCTTTAATATAAGATGGACATGCTTGACCACTGAACTAATCTTTTAACATCTCCTTAATGGAATAAGATTTTCAAATGCTTTCTTCACTATTTTGTTTCTTTTGAAGTCCTCTTTAATATAAAATTGACTTGCTTGACCACTGAACTGATCCTTTAAAATCTCCTTAACGGAATAAGATTTTTGAATGCTTTCTTCACTATTTTGTTTCTTTTGAAGTCCTCTGTCATATGAGATAGCTTGACTACTGAACTGATCTTTTAATATCTCCTTAACGGAATAGGATTTTTAAATGCTTTCTTCAACATTTTGTTTCTTGTAAATGTTTCCTTTGAAGTCCTCTTTAATATAAAATAGACTTGCTTAAAGACCAGGGATTACCTTAATCCTGAGAGAGTGAACCCTTTTTTAAAATAAAAGTGCACTGACCTTTCATCATCATATCTGTACCATTTTTGATGTTTTGCATGTTTGCAGGATGCGGTATAGTGGCCGCCGTACAAGGACCCAAAGTGGTTGACTGTGCCATTCAGACTGTACTGAAAGTTGCTACCAAGACCTGCATCAGAGGAGGAATAAATGATTTCAAGAAGGCTAACAGAATATATTATTCTACAAATCTGATTAAACCTTTTAATTATTACAGCATTTATCGCCGCTCTTAGAGCAAATTAAATATCTAAGAAACCCAACAAGCTTTGACCTTTGACTGTTCCCAACAAGCTTTGACCTTTAAATGTTCCCATCAAGCTTTGATGTTTGACTGTTCTCTGAATCAAAACATCTTTTGGTGAAAATTGTTTCTCCTGGGCTATTCCTCACCCATGGAACAATCTCCCTCCATCCATTTATTCCATTAATAATCTTATTAGCTTCAAACATGCTCTAAAGACATTTATTTAGTCAACAGTTTTCCTGTTAAGTGTTTATTGTAAAGTCCTTGTGAGCATTGAATTTGAGCACTTAAAATATGTGGTATAATTGGGGGTCAAAATTCAAAATTTGGGCCATTTTTAATGCCAAATTTAAGTTTTTCGTCACTGTTCCAGTACTTTCTGTTCCAGTTCTTTCTGTTCCAGTACTTTTGTTCCAGTACTTTCTTAAATAATTCTGTTCCAAATCAGAATTCACTGTTCCAACTTTTTTGCAGATAAAAGGACAAATTCATTTTTCAAAATGGACTTTATTTACAACTACTTTATTGGTCAATATGTGCAAATATTAAGTGGCGGTTTTTAGTATTCACATGATGTAGCATCCCATTGCGGAAAGTCGTACACGTGGAAGCAGCTTTGCATTCATGATTAATTCTGTTGACAATTGCAGGCAAGGTGGGAAAAATGTTTTCTTACTGCAGAAATTATGTTAATGATAATCTTGTTTGACAATGTTATGCATATTTTTGAGCAGAAATCAAGTTATTGATCATTGCTGCCACATGCTTGTGAAAAGAATACTGTTCCACTGGAACAGTGATGTTTGAAAATTCACTGTTCCTGCCTAAAAAGCACTGTTCTCAGAACAGCGCAGTGGAAATTCGACCCCTGATAATAGTAATAATAGTAGTAATAGTAGTAGCAGTAATAGTAGTAGCAATAGTAGTAGTAGGTATAATAGTAGTAGTAATAGTAGTAATAGTAATAGTAGTAGTAGTAATAGTAGTAGTAGTAATAATAATAATAATAACAACAACAATAACAATAATAAAAATAATAATAATAATAATACAAAATAATAACAACAACAATAATAACAATAATAATAATGATGATGATGATGATGATGATGATGATGATGATGATAAAAATGATGATGATGATGATGATGATGATGATGATGATGATGATGATGATGATGATGATGATGATAACAATATAATAATAATACAAATAATAATGATAATAATAACAATAATAATAATAAAAATAATAATAATAACAACAACAACAATAATACATCAAAACAAGGTTGAATCTTCCAATGGAATGCTAGAAGTGTTGCTTATGTTTCTGTTTTGATTGCAATGGACCTGGTTTTGGCATCTAAAAGGATGGGGAAAGAATCCAAATATAAGCAGAGCGTAACCTACAGAGATACTCACATGTATCGGCCGCAAATTCTTTCAGATTGAGTCCTTCTTGTGGGAAGTCAACAAATGTGGAAAGTTTACTCCTACCCGAGAATCGCTTTAAATCTGGTGCACATACAGTTAAAGAATATCAATCATACATTATACAGCAAAATTACGGAATTCAACCGCCAAGATAATTGCAACAATCACGCTCAAGTCTCATACCTCAGGACTTGACTTTTTATTCAGATTGTACTGTTTGACACCTTAAATATCACATGTAAATCAAGAAGCAGAGATTACTCTTGTACACACAAATTAGAATACACTTAATGGTCTATAGACAGTTTCAAACCCATTTTAGCTAAATTGTAATTATTTTAATACTTTGACCAACACATTGTTACCCAACCAAACAGCTTTAGTTGCTGTAGGAAAAGTTGTGGGCAACAATGTATGCGCATATCTATGAATATCTTCATGAATAAGCTACGTTTAAATCGCATTTGTTTGAAAACATTTTTTTTTATACATTTGGTCCCAAACTCCACATAAATTATGCAGACGGCCAAGAATTTGATTGGTATCGCCCAGTATTTTATTAGTTGCTAAGATTCCTCCAGTATACAGTTGGTCCATTACGGACGGACACATGAATTTCAACCACAAATTATTTAAATTATATTTTCTGGAAATTTCCGATTCAGATTTGAAAAGGTTTATCATACACAATGCTCTGCAAAGTGATGAATCACCACTAATGTTGTCCATGTTAAAATGGCTGATAAAAGTAGGGCCTTGTTACTACAAGGTGTGGTTCTATAAGCAGTATCCCCATTGTTATTTTCCAGTAAACTTCTCCAAGCATTCATACTAATATATGAAACAAAACACTTTTCACGTGCAAGTAATATTATGGCACAGAAAGCCAAAACTATATTAAACATGAATTATATTACTAAAACGAAAGAAACACAAGAACAAAATACTGCCTAATGTTACTCAAAAAAGGCATAACAAATACGGAGGAAATGTACAAATGGTAGAATAGAAACTAAGACTTACTGAAGTTCATTTCATGTGGAGTTGCCAATTTACTACAAAAGAAAGCAAGAAGGTCAACACAACAGACCCATGCCAAATATGTACTGAACTGAAAACTCCTAAAGCCAACCAATTCAAAATTTTGCACAGATAAAATACCAACCCCATCAAAATCATGCACAAATTAAAATACCATGGCAGATACATGCCACATATGACACAAAGTAGCATAGAAAAACATATTGTACTGAACCGAGGTCACCCTAAAATAATGTCTGTTTGGGCAGTAAACTGATCAAAAAATGCTACTGATTCAATCTTTTGTTTCAATTGACCTGAAATGACAATGTTTTTTTTTAAAGATTTTCAGAAAAGTTTTAATTTGGCTACACCTTTTTATACTGACAAATCACCTATCATCTTCGGATGGCCTAAGCTTATCTACAATACTAAAATTGAATAGCTTGAAAGTCACATGTAACTAACCTACAAATTATTTAATTTTGGTATAACTGTTTTTTTCTCTAAATATACACATGAAAATGCTCTTAAAAATCTTCATGCAACAATTTTTACGAACGTCAAAAGATGTACTTGAGAAAGACTTTATAGGATTTCTAACAAATCCTCACAACAAAAAAAAAAGGATACGTATTACAAGAACTTGGGGAAACCGCTGTATTGAAAATGTCTTCGTACAGACTTGCCGCGATTTGCATTTTGCACACATCTGAAAAGAGAAGGAAAGCTTGATGGTACGCTTAGATAACCTACTTCCGTCAAATGACAAATCACAACTTATATCAGGTACATGAGCAGATGGGCAAAGCATGTTCCAGAGAATGGAGTGATGATTGATGGCTTGTCACAAAATGTCACATCACAAAATTTTAAATTTATCATATAAATGTCTTAAATGTCACATAATTTTGGCACCTTTTGCACAAAATGTCACATCAGTTTTTGCCTTTGTCACTGATTTGATTCACACATCATGACCAGTTACCAGTGATACTCATAGAAATGATAATTTGGTTATATCTATTTCATGAAAAATGGAATCCACCACTAAAATGCAACATCAAATTACCAATGAGTGTGAGTGAAGGGGTTAAACATGTCACAAAATGTCAGACAAATTTTATTACATCTGTTTATGTTCATTTTGTCACAAAATTTTCAGAATGTCACAGATTTTTGGACAATGAAATTTTGTCACAAAATGTCACCATGCCACGGATGCTCCATTCTCTGATGTTATTGTGAAGTACATCTCCATAATCAAACAATGTTTCCAATAACTTAAGAAAGATGATATCAATTTTCAGAGAATACATTAAACATGGTCTTGGATTTGCATTTATGACATTACGATACAAGGTCACTTTCAAGATACAGATAAAATATTTGAATTTAAGCAATGGTTTGGTTTGTTGATGTTTAACTGCACCGCGACAGTCTAGAGTCAAATGTGCCAAGAGGGCGTTTAAAAATTAAGGTGTAAGACTCAGGGTAGAGAGGAGATGAAGGATCGAGAGGAAGAAAAGGGGGAAAATTAGGGTGAATTTGGGAGAGAACAAAAATAAGGTGAAAAGAAAGGAGTGCGTGAGGTAATGTGTAGAAGGGAGGAGAAAGGTAGATTAGATATGGTGGAAAAGGTTGTTGTTGTGGAGGAAGTTAATAATGTTGGAGGAAGGATTTGGAGGAAGGATTTTCTTTGAAGAGATCCGAGATTGAGGTGGGTGAGAGAAGAGACCTGGCGTTCAGGTATATGGGACAGGTTAAGAGGATATGCTTGATGGAGAGGTCGGTGTTGCAGGTGGGGCAGGGGAGCCGGAAAGGAGATGGGAGTGGGTGAGTGAGAAGTGACCGAGGCGGATGCGGGTGACAACGATGTCTTCCCTGCGATTGCGACTGTGCAGGGGGGTATTGGTCCGACTTTGGGTTTGATGGTGTAAAGTTTGTTACTGGTTCGTGATTCCAGGAGTATTGCCAGGTCTTACTGATGTTATTGGAGATGGAGAGATGGAGGTCTAAGTGCAGAATAGCAAAAGGAGAAATGTTATTTGACAGAGCTTTATTGACGGCTCTGTCGGCTCTCTCGTTACCAGGGATGCCGACGTGGGGATCCAAAAAAAGATCATTTTCTTCCCTAAGGAGGAAAGAGCGTGAAGTTTGTTGAGGATCTGTATTATAAATGGGTTGGGCCAGAGCATGTTGAGGATACCAGTCAGTACGGATTTAGAGTCAAAGAAGATGAGGAAACGGGGGATAGTTCTATGAATTTGAGCAATCACTACTAAATGGAATAAAATATCAATAGGGTTGTTTCATCAATTTTTTTCTGAAGTAGTCCTCTATTGTAAAAATGAAAATGAAAATTCATGGAAATATTCCTTTACAGGATGTATGTGAATTTACCAAATAAGCCAGAGTCGGGTAGCAAAAATTGAAACCGGATTACCTGTTACTCTTACCCATTTCCAATCCAGGCACCCCCTATTTTTTAATAATTTTTTTTAGCTCTACATTTTTCGCAGAACTGGTCTATTATTAGGCTTAAACTAAAATCATGGAATCAACTTAACTTTAACAAAAACTATTTAAAAATTCCTTGAGCTTATATTTGATCTGGGTAGTGAACCCCCATTTCTCCTTTTACCCCCAAAAATGTTTTTTTGTTTTTGATTACCTGACCATTTGAGCGGATACCCGACTCAGCCTTGATATCAAATTACTTTAATTTCAATAAAAAAAAATATCTTACTGGTTTTCTTCCTTGTCTAGTATTTCTGACTTTGTGAAGAGCTTCAGGCAATCCATCAGACATACACTTGTTTTATTCTGAAGGAAAATAAAGAAAAGGAAAAAGGGTAATACAGTGCTGTGTAGCATTTATAATCTGAGGAATAGGTGGAAAATATCACTGGTAATAAAATATTCTCATAAAATAAATGAAAAATAGACAAAGATGAATCTACCTTTCACATAAAGGAGTAAATAATTACAGATAATGTAGTGATAATTGATGGCTTGTCACAAAATGTCTTGTTACAAAATTTCTAAATTTGTCACATAAATGTCTCAAATGTAGCATAATTTTTAACACCTTTTCACAGAATGTCACATCAGTTTTGCCTTTGTCACATTTGATTGGCATAAACTCACACATCATGACCAGTTGACCGGTGATACTTGTAGAAAGGATCCTTTGGTTATGTCTGTTTCAGTAACCAGAACCAAAACGTTTTGTGGTTCCGATGCTTCTTTTTCATAAGCTGATTGATTTGCAAAATTTGTACTTACTGTTATGTCATTGCATATGAAATATTTGTTCCAGGATATGTATTCATAAACCACACCCACCATGCAGATCAATTATGTTGACAACATTAGCAATTTCCACAATATTCAACAACATTATCATAGTAAGTATGATGCAAAAACAGTTACTCATTTATCCTATTTCAAGAATTTGTCAATAAGCCGGCCTAATTATTTATATTCTACCACAACATTAGAACATATGTACAGACCATGACCCATCTGTGTACCTAATATAGCATAAATCTGATGTATCGTTCATGGGGTAGGGTATGGTGTTTATATCATTTAGCATTTTTACATTAAGCCACACCCACCATGCATATTAATGACATCTGCTGATAACATAAGCATGTACACAATAACCAACAAAATTATCATGCCCAATATGACACAATAAGGACTAACTGGACATACATTTGCTCATTTGTCACTTTTCAAAATTTTCACTTTAATCCCTGCCCACTTATTAATATGCATGATATCACCAACAAAAACAACAAGGCACATCTACAGACCATTGGACTATCAGTGTACCAAATATGACATGAATGCAGCTTACCATTCTTGAGATACTGTGTTTACAAGCTCTTTTCAGCAAAATCATATCAAGCCCTGCCTACTATGCATTTAAATGATATTCAATGTTTTTACATCAAGAAAATGTACACACTAGCTAACATCATAATTATCACAAATATAAAAACAGAAATGTGGTTGTTAAAATTTGAACATTTAAAGATTTTTACTGAAACCCGCCTACCATTAATATGCATATTATCAACACCAAAAACAATAAGGCACATCAACAGACCATGGGTTATCTGTCTATCACATTAAACTGAATCCAAGTATAGTTCTTGAGATACTGTGTTTACAACCTCTTTTCAACAAAATCATGTTGAAGCCTCGCCCACACATTTTTTACATCATGAACATGTACACACCAGCTACTAACATCATGATTATCCCAATTATGAAACAAAATGGACATGCAGTTGTTAAAATATGACCGTTTCATTTTTTTACATTGAGCTCGCCTACTCATTAATATGCATGATATCACCCCAAAAAACAATAGGGTACATCTACAGACCATGGGCTATCTGTGTACCAAATATGATATGAATCCAGTTACCCTTCTTGAAATACTGTGTTTACAAGCTTTTTCAGCAAAATAAAATTAATCCCCGCCCACTATGCATATTACTGAAATTCAATGTTTTTACATCATAAACATGTACACACCAGCTAACATAATAATTACACCAAATATGAGACAAAACAAGACATGCCCTTGTTAAAAAATGAACATTTCAATATTTTTACATTAGGCCCCCGTCTACTCATTAATATGCACGACATCACTATAAAAAACAATATGGCACATCTACGAATCATGGGCTATCTGTGTACCACATATGACATGAATCCAGTGTATCGTTCTTGAGAAATCGCGTTTACGAGCTGGTCGTCACAAACAAACGCACACATACATACACACACACGCATACAGTAGGTTCTTGATGCTATCGCATTGGAGCCAAAAATGGAATCCACCATGAAAATGCAACATCAAATTACCAATGAGTGTGAGTGAAGAGTTAAAACATGTCATAAAATGTCAGGCAATTTTTTAATATATCTGTAAATGTTCATTTTGTCACAATATTTTCAAAATGTCACAGATTTTTGGACAATGAAATTTTGTCACGAAATGTCACCATGTCACGGATGCTCTGGGAATATGCAATACATGCAGGGGTCAAAAATTGATTCTTTTGCCACTGTTCCATGGAACAGTTGTTTCTCAAAAAATGCTGTTCCGATTTCACTGTTCCAACTTTGCTGCTAGTAACAGGACAAATTCCTTTCTTCAAAATGAGCTTAATTTACAACTACTTTATTGATCAATAAGGATGTTTCAGCTGTCGTCATGAGGACACATGACTTTGTTTATATCACAATTTTGTAGAAAAGACTGCCGTCTGCGGTACACTTACATACGTTTGCATGTTGGTTATATAAGATCACTTTTGTAAGGATCATGCCGGAATCTTGCTGTGCTGTTGGTTGCACTAATAGAGGTGTTTAGAATCCACTGATTGAGGAAGCAAAGCCAACTCGATATATGCGGGATTCTGCGTTCTTTTTTAAGCCGCTGCGACAAGCCGCGTGAACATAAGAAATCGTTTTTCCGTGGAGTCACGTACGGATTAAAACACCCGAACGCACTCGGGCAGAAAGCTCATTAACTTGCATTCATTGTGTGCTGAAAACAATACTTCTAATTACTGCGAGATCGCGGAGAATCTCGTGATAATGTTACATGTAAATGAGTGAATTTGAAGTTTAACAATGTTCTTATCATGTACAATATTTGTGGGTATAACTGCATGTTACCTGTAACATGGATTAAAAACTGAGCACAATTGCGATTAGAATTCGGTGGTCCAAATACTCCGGAAATTCTTCCCCAAATATCGTAGTTTATCTACAATTTAAGTTGTTAGAAGTTTTTTTTAAATTGTTCTTTTTTTTTTTTTTGATGAAAGATCAATATCATCATCACCACAAAATTAGAGCCAAGAGACACATTTAAGGACTAATTAAATTTTGTTTTTTCCGTTAAAGAACTGATACATTTTGGCTCTTGCAACTATTAACTGAGACAGTACTGTAGCAGAAGTTGGTCAGTTAAATCACGATATTATTTGTATTCTTATTTTAAACATGTTTTTTTTCGCGGAACACATTACGAGCAATAACAGGTTTTTTTTTTAAATATTCTGTGTACTTGACCTTCACAATCCCATCCCATTGCAGAAACAAGATTAATGTAACGGTGTATCATTCTTTGTTTAGTTGGAGCATGCAGCTATTATTAGCTTCATGGTTGGAGGTACTTTCCAACAAGATTACCAGCGATACCCTGCGCAATACCGCGAGGCATTGTTATTATTGTTATGCAAGAATGTGCGTTGGTACAATAGGTTCACTGAACCATGTTTTATGGGTGCGTTTAATCCGTAATGAATAGAAAAAAATCCCGCAGTTTTGCGAGATTCATCGGCATGCCGCGGACCGAAAGTTGGCTCGCCTCCCTAAGATTACTTGGGAGTATTTGGAGGGTATTTTTTTCTTTAAAATAACATATTACATCAAAAAAATAATTAATCTTTAACTGGTTCATTTGAACCAGTGTGTGTTTATATGCCCGTGTTTTACTTGCCCAGCGCGTGTTTTCATCACCAGTGCGTGCTAGCGCGTGAAGATCAGATGCGTGAAATACTCAACGCGCAAAGCTCTTTCATGCAAAATGGCTCCCAGTTGAGTTAGTCTTGTGATAAAATCCCTCTATATGTACAAATATGTATGTCAGTTATTAGTATTATATGTACAGTACATGTTGTATAGTCCAGTTGCATACAGTTATACACATGCAAGCAGCCTTACATATGTGTATGCATGATTAATTGTGCTGGCAATTGCAGGCAAGGTGTGAAAAGCTTTTTTTCTTTCTGGAAAAATTCTTTTCATGATAATTTGTTTGACAACATGCACTTTTCTTGCATCAGAAATTAAGTTAATGATCATTGGTGCTTGTGAAAGGAGCACTTGTTCACTAAAACAGTGATGTTTGAAAATTCACTGTTCATGCATAAAAAGCACTGTTCTCGGAACAGTGGCAAATTCGACCACTGAACATGCATCAATATGCAGAGTATGATTTTTTTTAATCAAACCAAAATATGGGGATATTCTTCTCTTTCCCCCCCTCCCCACCCTCTCTTTTCACTTTCTGATTTTTGAGGATCTTTAGAGCGACTGAATCAGCATGAAATGCCAGCATTAAATGTGGCATTACCGACATCTCGTTGTTTATGTACATCTGATTTCAACTCAGTTATCATTTGACTAAGAGGTGCAGTGGTTAATAGTTAAGAAATCACTCTTGTATTAGAATAGTACCGGGTTCACCAGCACTGCACTGTGTCCTGTACCGGGTTCACCAGCGCCGCACTGTGTCCTTGAGCAACACAATTTACTCTACTTGCTCCAGGCCACTCAGCTGTAAAAGGAATACCATCACACTGGGGATTTAATCTGCTATGGGTTGGAGTCCTCTCCAGGAGGAGTCATGTGCTCTTATCTGCATGTGCAATTAAACTGGGGATAAATAATCACTGGCCTGATGGGCCTTTATGGCTCGAGTATGGATTGAAAGTTCAGTTTGGACTCACCCTTGAAATAGGTAATAATAAATTCCAAAATAGGTTGTATGTGGCAGACCTGTACCCACACACCATGCATTTCAGGGTAATCTTCAGCTTGTTGTCAAATAACTCAGAGATGGGAGACGTCTCTCATGACATAGTATAATTTTTGTAAATACTTTGACCAATCAGAGAATTTTGCTTTAAATTCCATAATTAATTCCACCTTTACATGATAACCAGCCTTCAAAGAACAATTTGATATACTATTTGGACTCACCATTAAAATAGGTAATAATAAATCCCAAAAAGGTCGCACGTGGCAGACCTGAACCCACACACCGTGCATTCCAGGGTACTCTTCAGCTTCCGACAAATAACTCGGAGATACTGTAGAAGACTTATCTCGTGACTTAGTATAATTTTTGTTAAAACTTTGACCAATCAGAGAAATTTGCGTTGAACTCCATAATTTAATTCCACCTTTACATGATAACTGGCCTTCAAAGATCAATTTGATATATACTATTTAGACTCACCCTTGGAATAGGTAAAGATAAATCCCAAAAGGGGTCGTAAGTGGTAGACCTGTACCCACACATAGTGCATTCCAGGGTACTCTTCAGCTGTCCAACAAATAGCTCAGAGATCGGCGACTTCTCTCTGGATCTGTACCGATCCCAAGATTCTTTGGCCTTCTCTTCATCACTAAAAAAAAATCAATTCAGATATCGAAAAGACATTACAATAAAAATCTGTTTTCAAAAATTTACCAAAAGCATCTTTCAAAAGAAGGAAAACATAGGGAAACTAGGATTCTATTCTCAAAAAATTGTTTGGCACGTCACCAATAAATCTGACATGTATTAATCATGTCATTTTCACGCCGGCAATTGATCGGATTTCGAGTATTTGCATGAATACTTTAACCTATCAGATATGTTGAATTGTATTGTACATAGTACTAGCCTTTCAGTAGTGCATTAAAGGGGCATTAGGGCACTAAACCGAAAGTGAGGGTGTATTTTTAAGTGTCCCGCAACGGTATAGTAATTTTCTGGTTAATATGAATATTCAAGTGACCTTTGCCCTCACGTCATCTGTGGCTGTGGAGGCATGAAGTTTATCAATCCATGGATAATATATCTGTGAAATTTGTAAAAACGAGCACCCTCACTTTTCGGTCTAATAAACTAACATTACAGGAAGGGAAACAACTGGGAAGTAAAATTTGTGAATAATATTTATGTTCTTATTCCATCAAATGATAATTCCAAGTATAATTCTAGTTTTCTAGTTATTGTATATTTTAACACATTTGAATTTAAGCAGTTCAGGTGTTTCTTACAAGGAGCTCAGGGAGCATACAATTTGTATTGCAAGGAAGAAAGTGTTAAACGTTTGGGAATTCGCGACATTTTTTTAGATGAATTCCCTGGATCACTCACTGAAGCTTTGTTTTTAACATATTTCACTTGCCATTAGTGGCATCGTATCAATTTTTGTTTAAACTTGTGCGTTCATCGCCATAACCCTAGCAGCTCCTTGACTCACTTTTTAGGTTTGTTTGTTTAAAGAAGGCGAGGGTGAAATTGTGCCTGAGAGGTTAGATCATTCCAGAGGTATGAAGAAAAGAAAATAGGAGGAGTCTGAGATAAGTACATGGACTAAGAGCCAGTAAGCTGGGATCGAAGCTAGGGAAAAAGGAGTAAATGTAGGTAGACAGGGGTAGGAGAGGGGGGCTAAATATGGTTGTAGAGGGAGGCATGATGAAGGAAGGAGATAATTTCATCTGGGGGATTTTTCTGGAAAACCTCAGGTATGGAGCTGTAAGGGGTGAGGAAAGCTCTGGGGAAACCTGACAGGCAAGGAGGATGTGGTGGACTGTGAGGGGGAAATGCTAATTGTTACAGAGGGGTGGAGGGGGGAGCCAGTAAGGAGGTGGGAGTGTGGGGAGTGAGTGTGGTGAGTGTGACCTATTCTAAGGCGGGTAATATGGACGTTGCTGATATGGTACAGATTGTGAATGGTGGGTTCGGTTGGAATGGTGGGCTGGATGTCATAGTGTTTGTAATCAATTTGGGAGTCCTATGAGGTTTGCCAGCAGTCACGAACAAGGAAAGCGATAAACGGTTTGATGTCAGAAAGGGTGTTAAGAAGGTAGGGGGAGATTGAGGGCATACTTAGCGGCTGAAAATCAGCTATGTCATTGCCAGGGATGCCAACATGGCTGAGTATCCAGAAAAAATAATACTTTCCCTGGAGAGAGGGGGGGGGGGAGTTTACAGAGGAGATGGGGCGTGGGGTTATCCCACTTATGGTTAAGTAAAGAACTAAGGACAGACTTTGAATCTGAGAAGATGGCGAAGTGGCTGAGAAGGGAGTACTCAATATAGTTCAGGGCTAGTAGGACGACCTAGGCATTGGCTGAGAAGATGGACAAGTAGTTGGGAAGCCTGCTACTGAGGGTGATGTCTTGGATGACGGTGGCAGCACCTGTCTTGTCACCTTCCTTGGAGCCATCAGTATAGATGGAGGTGTAGTTTCAGAGTTGGTCTTTGATTTGGTTGTGGAGTTTGATGAAGAGGTTGGGGTGGATTTTGGTTTTGTAATAAGTGGAGAGGCCTAGGTGGATGGAGAAAGGAGGGGGGGAGAGGGGGAGGTGGCCCAGGGAGGAAAACTGGGCTAGGATAAGGTGCCAAGAGTGGTGGGGTAGATGCTGAGATGGTAAAGGTCAGATTTCATGTGTAAGTTGAAGGGAGAGGATAGGATTAGACCCAGGATCTTAGTGTGGTCAACTTTAGGAATGCGATTGCCAATGCGCACGAGGTTTGGGTTGGGGTGGAGGTTGTTGAAATGACAGAAGTGCATGCAGACTGTCTTGTCTTTAGAGATTTTAAAACCGTTCTTGTTAAAGCTGAGTTGGAGCCTACTTTTGAAGAGAGAAAAGCTAAGGGAGGAGTAGAAGATAGTGAAGTCATCCACATAGAGAGCACATTTGATGCTGGGGCCAAGGTTGTCCACAATGTTGTTAATGCTCAGGTTAAAGAAAGTACGGGAGAGGATGCTGCCTTGGGGGGCACCCTCTTTTTGGGGGTGGGAGTTGAAGAGGGTGTGGCCAATACGAACTTGGAACTGCCTGGGTGACAGAAAGTTTTGAATAAAGATGGGGAGGTGGCCAATGGTGTGAAGCTTGTGGGTAATGCTGTATCTTTAAGTAGTGTCAAAAACTTTCTCGAGGATGAAAAAGATAGCAATGAGGTTCCTTTTTTGGAAGGATCCACAGATAGCGGTGCAAAACGTAATTAACTCATCCAAGGTATTGCAATGTTTCCGGCAGCCACTTTGGTGAAGGGAGAAGATACTGTTGGTCTCAAGGAACCAGTTTAGTCTCTGGTTATTAATCCTTTTCATAATTCTAAAGAGACAGCAGGTGAAGGTGATGGGGCCGATAGCTGGAGTTCAGTGCTATCCTTTCCCAGTTTGAGGAAGGGGTGATGGTAGCTGTCCTGCAGATAGGGGGAAAAGAGTAGGTGAGGACCAAATGTGGTTGAGGATGGTGAGGAGGATGGTGAGAAGGGTAGCTGTGGCCTTGTTGGGGAGGTGTTTCAGGAACTGGTAGGGGATATTATCTTGGCCCTTGGAAGTGCAGCCAGCATCACTGATGGCTTGATTTAATTCAGATAGGGTGAGAGGGTTGTAGCTCTCAGTGTTGTCGGAGGGAAAGGTAATACTCTGGGTTTCATCGCAAGCTTTTTTGGCTTTGAAAGCATTGGAGTAGTTGGCCGAGGACCAAATGTTGCTGAAAGAGGCGGCGAGGCGGTTAGCGATATTCTTTTCCCTAGTGAAAAGATTACCATTCCAGGAGAAATAGGAGACTTGCCCATCCTACAGTGGAAGCTAATAACCATACTCTAAATCTTCTTAGTGGGGGTATTGGTGCTGAGAAAAGAGATGAAGTTTTTCCAAGTGTTGGTTATACTGTCCTTGATAGTGTGCCTGACTTTGGCACAGCTGATGCGAAAGAGGTTGAGGTTGTGGGTGGTTGGGTTTATTTCAAAGTTTCTGAGGGCTTTTTTCCTGTTGTTGATGGCGGTTTTGCAGTCATCGTTAAACTAACCAGGGGTTGGGAGGCGGTTAGGGGTTGGGAGGTTTTGGGAATGGAGCAGGAGGAGATGTTGATAAGAATGTTACTGAAGTTTGACATGGGATCCTCACCCTCAAGGAGATGGGGGAGAGGTGAGAGATGCAGAGGGTTTCGAAAAGGGGCCTGTTGGCTTTCTTAAGGTTCCATGGAGTTGGGAGAGTGGTCTGTGGGGGTTTGAATGTTGGAGTGAATTAGGAGAGGGTAATGGTCACTACCACAGAGGTAAGCAGTGACCTTCCAGCTAAAATCAAGGAGGTTCGGGGAACAGATAGACAGGTCAATACAGGTAAGGGAACCTGTGGCAAGGTGAAGGTAGGTCGGGGAGTTAGTGTTGAGCAAGGAGAGGCTGTACTGTTGAAGGGTGTTATCAACAAGTTTGCCTCTGGGGGTGGTGGTATTGGAGCCCCACAGGGGCCTTGTGGGCATTTAAGTCACCAAGAAGGATAAATGGGGAGGGGAGATGAGGTTGTTGAGGCTGGTTGGCTGAACGTTGGCATTGTGGGAGGTGGGGAGATAGATATTGCAACGGGTGAAGGTATTGTGGAGGGAGATAGAGATACAAATGGCCTGAAGGTCAGTGTTCACATTAATAGGGCTGTGTGGAATATCATGTCTAATGAGAATAGAGACGCCCCCACAGGCCCTGTCGGCATCCTCTTGATTTTTATAGTAGTAAGAGAAGTTATTGAGGAAATAATGGTCAATGGTTTTCAAGAAGTTTTCTTGTAGGCAGACGACAACCAGGTTGAAGGTCAATTTCTTCTGACTTGGCCTTAAGGCTCCTGATGTTCCATTGTATAATGTTGTGAATGTTATTGTAATTGTTTCTGTTGTATGCCACAAGAAGGAGGGGGGTTATTTGGAGGAAGATCTGTTGTGTCTGGCTTGGCTTGTTTGTTTTTTGGCTCTGCCCCTGTTTCTTTGGGAGCAGTTGTTTTTGGAAGTTGGATAAGAAGTATGTTCTGTGGGTTCGGTAATCGAACAATCAATCCATATTCTCTTCAGTGTCATACATGTGGGTTTGGATGGTGGGCTGTTTGTTGATTTGTTGTTTGTTGGCCAGGTTGGCTCGAGATTGATGGCATTTGAGGTGTTGGGCTATGGGATGGGGAGAACTTAGAAAAGGAAGGAAGGTTGGGGAGAGATGTGGAGGTGGTTTGTGTAATGGGTGTGGTTTGGTTGTTGACAAAGGCGATGGGCTTAGGACTTGGTAAGAAGAGCCAGGTGAGGTCGGTTTAGGCATGTGAGTCAGTTTTAGTGTTGTTGTTGTTGTTGAGGTGGGGGGTATTGGTGTCTAAGGAGACTGTGCTCGAGTAGGAAGGTTTGGTGTGAAGGAAGGTTTGGTGTGGAGGGAAGCAAGGAATTGCTTCCTGTCCTCTGGGTAAGTGGTGCTGGAATTAAGGATTTTCAGTTTAGCAATCTGTTTTTTCTAAAGCAAGGTTAGGCAGTCTTTTGAGGAGGGATGGTTGGCTGGGTGAGTACCATCACAATTGGTACAGTGTGGGGTGTTGGTGCAAGAGGCGCTCTCATGGTCTGAGGCTCCACAGTTGCCACAGCGTGCTTGGCTGCGGCAGGATTTTTGTTCATGGCCATACCTCTGGCACTTATGACAGCAGAGGGGGCTTGGAATGTAGGGGGCGACTGGGATTCTCAGATAGCCTGCAGTGATGTGGGGAGGAGAGTTGGTGTGGCAAAAGTCAGGAAGATGGTAATGGTGGGTGTTTCGGCACCGTCTGTCTTGAGGACAAGACGACAGGCCTCACTGACATGTTGTTGAGCATGTTCCTCAACAAAGTCTTCATTGGTCAATTAGGCAAGGTCCCTGGTTCTGATGACGCCTTTGCTGAAGTTCAAGGAACAGTACGGAGTGACTGTTATGTCGATATCAGTATTAGCTAGGGTTTTTGTGGTGAGAAGGGTGGTGGCTTGAGTGTCTCTGGTGCAGTACACCAGGAGATCACCAGATCTGAGCGTAGAAACCTTGGGGTGGGGAGAGTACAGACAAGGCCGTGGAGTGCCTTGTGGATGAGAAAGGGGAAAATATTTTGAAACTGTCCAGTTTGTTGATGGCCTAAATGATTAAAATTTTGGAGATCGGGGCTGAGGAATGGTCAATGGAGGTAGCAGGTAGGTCACGGGGAGGGGAGAAAGAGTCAAGGTCATTGAGGCAGAAGTATTTGGTCATGTTGGAAGAAAATACTAAAGGTCGGGAGACCTGAGGCAACTAGAAAAAAAAAGGGTTGTGAAACTACTATACGAGAACCACTGTACAAGTACTGAAAGGGGGTGTAGGCCTGGTCACAGCGGGAGGGAATAAATAAGGATCGATCTTACTGAAAGCAGTTACCCATCCACAAAGAGAAAATCCCTGAAAATAAAAAAGGTGCAAAAGTTTAGGTAAAAAAGTGTGTGGTAGAGTATAATCAGAATAAAAAGTTTAAAAATGAACAGGAAATCACGTTGCTCTCCACACATTGAATGAAGATCATTGGATGATGATGAGTTGTTAAGTCTATCACGTCTCCATGCTGCAGCAGCCAGATCTGACATGGTCAACCCACTCCCATCGTGTTTCTATCAATCCATCTTGCATGGGAAAGACCAGTAGATCTCTGGCACTGTTTGAGCTACTTGCCCCGAAGCAATTTTTTGTGTATTTTCTCCCGTCCTCCGCTCCATAAAATATGCATGTACTGATGAATTTTTCAATAAAGGGCGTTTCTAGAGTTGGTTGATATCAACTCACCAAAACATGAAGAAAAGATGAAGCAACCAGAGCTGGAAAAAATCTACCATTCCAGCAACTATAAGTGCAGCAAAATCGGAATTCACGGGAAGAAAAAAAATCTTGATTTTTTTCTCTCTTGAATAAACAACAGTATATGTGGAAAAATATGTGCTCTAAAAATGTCCCCCATGTACAATAATTGTGATGAAAAGTACATTAAATTGCGAAAAAGGGAAGTACATAAGATGTATTTACCACATTTTTGTCGCAATTTTTTGTGGGGAGATTTTTGTCACCTTTATTCAGAACCGTGGTGAATTTTATAATTAATTCCGACTCTGGAGAAAACTAACCTGAGGTTTTCAGCAATCTCTGTGTTATAACGAGGCTTCTTCTTGACAGCGTTCACATCTTCATGTAAGCCCTCCAACAAAAACCGTAAAAACTCTTGGGCATCTTGTTGGCTGAAAAATAAATTTATATCATTCTTACTCAAAGCTTACCATTTCTGTTGCAATTTGAAAAATCTATCAAAGCTATTTAATAAAAATGAAAATAAAAGTGTAAAATTTTGTAATGTATGTGGCAGTTGTTATGTATGAGAAGATCTTACATATAATTCTTTGAACTTGTGTCCTAAATTTCAAGTCACTGAAAATGGTCAGACCATATTTTCCTGCTCAGTTTTGATTTCAGGTGTGATAGAGATTCAAAACCTCTTGGGTCATATGCAACTGCCCTCATTCAAAAAACACTGGGAAGGATTGAATACAATAATGTAAAAACGTAAGCAATTTTTTTTTTTTTTCCTCCAATGTGACAAATTTACATAAATTCTCAGAGAAATGTTTATAACTTGTAAAATGGTCAATTTTTAACCAATTTTGAAGAAACTTTTTAATGATTAATAGCATGTTTTCTTCCAATCAAATCTCAAGTTGATGCTTCCTCTCCATATATATCACCTGTCTGTTATTTAAAATGAAAGCAAGACTGAAATTCCTATTAACCTTATTAATAATTAAATTTAACCTTATTAAAATTCCAAAACTACACCATGCATTCATTAACTAAAACAAAGTCTCTACATGTTTTCATTGTAAAGATGATTCTCTGCTAATTACTTAGCCCAAATTCAGGAAGTGATAAGAACAGTGACTTATTTCTTTCTGAGGGATTTCATTTCCGCCTTGCTTTTAAAGGATTATTTCAGTGGTCAAGCATGTTTATCTTATATGAAAGAGGACTTTAAAAGAAACAAAATGGTGAAGAAAGCATTCAAAAATCTTTTTCGTAAAGGAGATATTTAAGTTTAAAGTTTGTTATCATTTGTGTAGAAACGACTGAAATCAGACTAGTTGTGATGTCATAGCCTCAGATTCCTCAAAATCCTTTATGTATTCTATCATATTTTGTGGCTTAAAAACCATGGGATATGTCAAAAAAAAAGGAAAATTGAATCTAGGAATGGTATCTATGATATACCACCTAACGAAAGGTTGAGGAAAAATCATTTAAATAGTGAAAAAATTGAATAAACTTTCTTTAAAATACATAAATATCTTAATGAATCTGAGGCTGTGACATCACAACTACATGTAGTTTGATTTCAGTCGTTTCTACAGAAATACTACAAAGCTTGAAACTTAAATATCTCCTTAACGGAATAAGATTTTGCAATGCTTTTTTCACCATTTTGTTTCTTTTAAAGTCCTCCTTCATATAAGATGGACATGCTTGATCCCTGAACTAATCCTTTAAAAAATACAGTTACAGCAATGTTAAAGGAATATTCCCAGGCTTTTTTCTAATCTTTTATAAGAAAGAGAACATTTTTAGAAACAATTTAGTACAAAAATCATGTTCATATTCTATTCCTACCAGGAGATATTCAAATCTTAAGGTTAACAAAAAATGCCAATAAACGAATAGGAAAAGACTCAGTATGACATCACAGCAACACATTCTCCCACAAAGTTGATGTATTTCATTAAAATCTATCATCTTTTTTTAAAGTAAAACCTGCTAGAAAAATAAATTGATGAAAGTTAGGTATTTATATACATTGCCAAATATACTCTACTTCAATAACTTTTGGAAAATTGCTTCTAATCATACAGAAACAAATTATTAACGTTTTAGGAAATACATAAACATTTGCAATGGAATTGTCTCTATGACATCATCAGACACGAATTCATCATACTGTACAAAAACTTAAATTGCAATTGGGAAATCTTTAGAAATCCATATCTCCTGAACAGAATATGATATCAAACTGATTTTTGTACCAAATTGGCTTTTAAAGTATGCTCTTTCAAAAAAAATTTACAAGAAAACCATGGGAATATCCCTTTAATAAGGATATATGATTAATAAGATTAATTAGCACAGCAACTAACAATGCTGCATTGTATACTGTAGTTTGATTGAGCTTAGAATAATGGTGCGACTTTGGCAGGCCACCAAAAGTGACTGGCTTCCTGCAAAAGACAGACTGCCAAACTTTTTTTGTTAGGCCTAAATAAAATATGTTTGTTGCCAATATCAGACATCAAAATCTAAGATCCACTCCATCTTGTTTGAAGTCTTTGATGATGGTATACTTTTTGGTCTACATAGTTCAAAGATTTCTCTCAAATTTATAAATGTATTTCTAGGTACTTAAACTGCATATCATTGCTTCCTACAGGTATTTTCTGAAATCAAAGGATCTGGCAGCTGAAAAGTAAAGTTTTTGCCAATATATGTAAATTTTAACCAATAAGAAGTCGCAAGTCACGGTCTGTTTGAACATAAATTTTCGCACGAAAACAAACAAATTCCCAAAAGTCAATGGGAAAACACTTACAAATTTTGAGAACTCGGGTCGGGATTTAGTAATGCTTATGATATTCCGCACTGTTGGGTGCAAGAAAGGTATTCAATTTTTTATAAGACTCAACTTACAGTACATACACCTCACTTTGCAACCACCAGCTCCTTTAAGTACAAATGAAAGATACAGTACTATCAATTCTCCTAATAAACTGTTGAGTCAAAGTAATGTACTACGTGATTATACAGTAAAACACATCAGAAATATAAATGTGTGTGGGTTGATAATTAATAATGTACATGGCACTGCGCACTAGCCAAGCTTGCGCGTTGCCGCGCTCCAGGCTTGCTTTTACACACAACAGAGAAAAGTAGAATCCTAGCTAATGATATCATTGACAATTGACAGCCTGCATTCAAAACAACATCAAAACTTTCACATACAGTGTACATGTATATACTGACTGTATATACTGACTAGCCTATATGTGTTTATGTACAGTGCTTGTACGGACATGTTGAATCATTCGGCTGTTAATCTCGTAGTTGTGTCATTTTTCTTTTAATTCTGAGTAAATCAAAATCATTTTTGTGTGAAATAAAACTTTCAATCGCATCAGAGGTAAGATTTTACTAATTTTCATTTAGGTTATTGAAAAATTCTGACGTAAAATTTCATATGCTATATCTAAATTTTACGACACAGGTACAACATGTGTTGCAAGAAATTTCAGCCATGGCATAATATACAACAAATTTGTCATTAACGCGAACGTTGTATGAGATCAAACTTTACACTGCAAGGTCAATTTTCAACATACTGGCAAAATCTTAAGTGCAATACCTGAAAGATATCAACATGTTTTTTCACCAGTCTGTTAATGTACATTAAAAAAAGTAATGATAACAGCGGTTCCTTTCGCTTTCAAGAATTGAAAGCTTCAATTATCTAAAAGATTTCTGCTACAATTGCCAATACTTGTCACCATAAAATTTACTATCCTACAAGCCTCCTAAATAACTACTTTACTTGTAAGGCGATAAAACTTTATTGAGCACTCTGCAATAAAACCCAAAATATTAACGAGAAATGACCGTACCTATAGCCCGCAAACTGCCGTGCAAATCGCTCAATTTGCCCCTTGAATTGCCTGGGATTAAATGACTTTTCTCCATTAGGCCTCCATAGATGCTTCATGACTTGTGCATAAGCTGTGAAATAAAAAAAAAAAGTCTCATAAGAGGTTTACATGACACAGAGATTGTGAACAAAAATAGTGATAAAAGATGCATGAACATCACGAGGCAACTTTAGCACAATTGCATTCAAATTTATCAACAACAAGGAAAGTACTGTACTAATGTAGAATACAAAATTTCATCAAAATCACTCAAAATTGACTGTCTCACAAAGTTTTGTAAAATCAAGCATCGGTACGGACAAAAAAGGATTTACAAAAGAAAATACCATGATCATCACAAATTAGCATAAAATGTGCATATTGATGGATAGGCTATGATTTCAAAATGCTGTCAAATTGTCACATTTTAACTGATTTAGATGATATTTTTTTATGCTTTCATGATTTGTGACAGGGGTCAAAATCTAATTTTTTTCCACTTTTTCAGTACTTTCTGAAATACTACTGTTCCAGATTAGACATCACTGTTCCAACTTTTTTGCGATAACAGGACAAATTCCTCAAAATGGGCTTAATTTACAACTACTTTATTGGTTAATATGTGCAAGTCCTCAGAATGGGCTTAATTTACAACTAGTGTACTTTATTGGTTAATATGTGCAAATATGTATGTCTGTTATTAGTATTTACATGATGTACAGTAGAATTAATTTGCGTACAGTCGTACACGTGTACGCATTATTCATGATTAATTGCGCTGACAATTGCAGGAAAGGTGGGAAACAAATTCTTACTGGAAGATATTATTTTATAATATTCTTGTTTGACAACATGCAATTTTTTGAGCAGAAATCAAAACAGTGATCATTGATGCCACATGCCTGTAAAAAGAACACTGGAACAGTGATGTTTAAAAAATAGTTCCTGCATTAAAAGCCCTGTTCTCGGAACAGCAGCAAATTTGACCCGTGTAGTACAATTTTGAAAAGGTTTTTTGTACTGTAGCTAGTTTTACCCCTACATGTTCATAGACTTCACCACTAACATCAGATCATAGCTGAGAGAGATACTGTCATCAATACATCTATCAGACTTGATTTTTTAAAGGACTATGGACATCTAGAAGATTTTAGATATGTGAAAGAGCATGGAATTCTGAGTAGAATAGTTTTTAAAATCTGTAAAAAACTGATTTAGTTTTCAAGTTATAACTAAAGTTTCATGATTTGTTAATTTGTCCGGAATTTGTAATATACTAAGAGGAACACATTTCTTTATATAATTCTTCAAAATTATGCTCTTTAAATTCAGCTACTTGTGAATTTTAGATTGTCTTTTCTAGATACTGTATATGATGATTCGGGGTGTAACAAAGTTCCATCAAATTTTGCCTGAAGTTCAATTCTATATTTCAAACAACATTGACAAAGGAATAAAAACAAAGGTTTTACAAAAAATAATGAAGATCTTTCCCCCACTGATGTCACATATTATTGCATAAGAACAGCTAAGAATTAAAAATGCTGTAAATTGGTCAATCTTAAACCAATTTTAATGGAATGTTTTACTGTTTTAATGGTTAAGATCATATTCTAAACCAATTCAGCCCCTGTTGTCTTGAAATGTCCATGGTCCCTTTAAGATCTATATGGACAGTCTTACATCAACAATGAAAAAGGTTTCATCAGAATCACTCAAAAATTGCCAATTTTAAACCATTTTGAATTTGTAAAATTCATAAATTATGCAAATACTCCAGAAAGAGAAATCCTAAGAATTTCTTAAATGTTAAATAATTGTTTTTCAATTCTTCACTAATCTCCTTTGAATGAGAGTAGGTACTGTACATATGACCAAGACTCTGGTTTTAAATCTGCATTATTCCTTCAGGCAAAATATTGATGATTTGTAATGAAGGAAATTTAGGACAGAAATTTGAAGAATTACACTTAAAGGAAAGGTATCGCCACATCAATCAATTCAGAAGTCAACGCCGCCGAGTTGTTAACATCATTTCCGGTTTTCACTTTTGCTTGGAAGAAGTCTGGGATGTTATCGATAACACATGTACGCCCCTATGTTCGGTATGCGAATATGTGACATATAGCATCGCTGATTTCTCATGATCAATAAGGGAAAATTGAAAACCGGAAGTGACGTTACCAGCACGGCGGCATTCACTTATATATTTATTTATGAGACAACACCTTTTCTTTAAAGATTTTAGGCAGCTTCTCGTTTGTGCATCATATCTATTGCATGCATTAAAAATTCTTCAAACTTTGATTAATGATAACTCACAAACTAAAGGTACATTTTGCTCAGAATTCATAGCTCTTTCTCCAAGTGCTGTTAAGAATAAGTGTTTTAAGCCCTCACAACTACATGTATTTATTCAAAAACCTTTAAACAGCTTCTATTTTCAAAATAGATTTCAATTGTCAAAATGGACTGGAATAAAGCCTTCACATTATCATTATGCTCCTTTTTGGTAGTTGAAAAAACTGTACCAGAATAGTTTTGCTCGCTATTCTGGTACATAGTTTATTAAGTACCAAAAAAGGAGTATAATGGGTAATGTGAAGGCTTTATTCCAGTCCATTTTGACAATAGAAATCCATTTTGAAAATAGAAGCTGTTTTTAGTGAACATGATATACCATGTTCAACATATTAAGGCCCCTACTCCAATAAGTGCCCACCCAACATTGTTTGACTGGTATAGGCCTAACATAATTTAAATGACTAATTTAAACACTCAAATCAAGTTTTGTTAAATTATGTTTAAATTTTGCATCTGACGCTCATGCTTTTGTGGTTGCTATTTGTGGGGCTAGTATACAGTAGAATGAGCTCACACACTGCAGTTCGAATTTAACACTGTACGCAGCCCCGGAGAATGGACACTTTTAAGAAACAACGTCGGGTCTAAAATGTGATGCAACTCTATTTTGGTAAGCACTGACTTCAAAAAAAAATATTGATTAATCGTAAAAGTACAATAATAATTGAGACGAGATGTTTCCGATATTTTTTTCTGAAAACACATCACTGTCTTTTTGTGTGGTAACTATACCAGTTCCAGAATTTTATTATTTATACTTTTTACTGAATTTTGTTATTTATTTTGGAAAGCTTGAAATAATTGTTAAACTAGAACAGTAAATACTGCATCGTTCGCATGCCCATGTAAATTGACACCCATATCAAATGACCCAGCCAATTATAAAAATGGCATCTCAAACTAAGTCCCACATGGCATCCCATGTCCCACATGGCATCCCATCTCACCCCAAGTCCCACATGACAATCCATACCATGCCTTGTTCCACATGGCATTCCACGATATTTCTCACATGGCATCCCACCCCATGTCCCACATGACATCCCATCCCTTGTCACAAGTGGCATTCCAGCGGCACAGCAGCTATGATGGAGGTGGCAAGAGTATTTGGTCAGCGGGATTTTAACTACAAATGGTAAATCCCAGTTTTTTTTACAGTGAATTTGTTGGGATGGCTTTGCCTTGTAATTTTTTTATCAGAAAATATTTGCACATTATCATATGAATCAACCCACCTACAGTAGGCATTTCAGTTGTGTCTTTTCTTTAACCCTTACTCTACCAGCACTTTTTAAAAACACACTTGGGAGGCGGGGCCAAAGATGGGACACCCAAAATGGCAATAATATCGCCGTGTGGAAGAGTAAGGGTTAAAGGAGCTCTCAGTCGGAAAATGAGGGCGTCATATGTGCAAATTCATGGGAAGTTTAAAACAAGAGGTCTCTTACATGTACTTAAAACTTGCATTGTTAAAAAGTATGTAATCATTAGATTTCATTGATTTGAACATTTATATCAAATGTTTCGGTACCATCAAGTGCAAGACAAGTGTACTTGAATATTCATTGGGTCTATACCTTGTGTATTAAGCCCCGACAAAGCCTCAACTCTGTCGGATCTATAGTGCTCACAACAAAAACAACAATCCAGCACAAGCAATTACACCAGGGATTTCTTGTTTCTACAATCCACACACTTCACCTCACTTTCCATGGTCATAATCTGACATTGATAGTAAACTGATTTCAATGCAGCTGCACTGACTTTCACACTCAACACAAGGATAAAAGTATTCCCCTGTGGTCAAAGTGTCTGTGTCTGGCTGGAAGTAATAATTTAGAAACAGGGTGGTATTAAACAGTGAAGGTTTTGTTTGTTTATTGATGAGTGATTTTAAGTGATGTTTTTCTTCAACCTTGTAGGCTTTGAGGATTTTGGACTGAAAAGCTATTGCAACAGATATTAATCATGTTCTAGAGATGATACAATAATACACTCACACATTTCATCAGAGTGCTCCTTGAAATAAACATTTACGACAAGTGTACACTTAACAACATAGATCTATAAAAGAACAAAGCATTTATCAAACTCTTGTTTCAAACTCCGTAGCATTTCTGGATAAAACAGTCACTAATATCGAGTTACACTTGGTATCATACTTTGCCCGTTTAAAAGTCATATTTACATTTGTTTTTTGTGACAGATGGCTGACTCACTGAAAGTAGTCTTTAAAGCTCAGTGATATTTAGTCAGCTATCTAAGCAAAGAAGTATGTTAATATACAATGTAAACAAAGTTCTGTGTGTCATAAATCATACCCAATATATTGGAAAATAATATTGAATTTTAGCATGTAGAATAGTTAATTCCGAAAAAGATACACAGATTTGTGATGCCAACATGCCCTGCTTGGCGAGGTTTTGAAATCCTTTGTCGCACAAGGAAAGAAGTTGACCAAAAAAGGGTCTTTTTTTTTTCAACTTGGCCTCGCCCAAACTCAACAAACAGTTAGCAAAGATATTCTTCAAGTGTTTGATGCTTGAATCGGAAGATAGAAATTAAATCAAAGATATTTGGGCTGCTGTTTGGAATTTTGATCAGCTAATTGTTGTCAACTATTTTTGTTTTCTTCTTTCGTTTTAAACCAAATCTAAAAAAAATATATCCACAATTCCATGTTCTTTATGAAGAACAATTTCTATAGCCACTAGTTCTCAAAACCAAGGCTGGTAATAGAATCACTTGGAACAACCAAAAATCATATCCAGGCAGTCAAAGTATGTTAGAACCTTTTTTTCTGCACTTCTTCCACTTACACTTCACAATACTGCCCTGTTCTCTGCTCTTAATGCCAAAATAGTAGTAATAGTAGTAATAGTAGTAATAGCAGTAATAGTAATAGTAGTAGTAGTAGTAGTAGTAGTAGTAGTAGTAGTAGTAGTAGTAGTAGTAGTAGTAGTAGTAGTAGTAGTAGTAAGTAGTAATAATAATAATAAATAGTAATAGTAGTAGTAGTAGCAGCAGCAGCAGCAGCAGCAGCAGCAGCAGCAGCAGCAGCAGCAGCAGCAGCAGCAGCAGCAGTAGTAGTAGTAGTAATAATAATAATAATAATAATAATAATAATAATAATAAATAGTAATAGTAGTAATAGTAGTAGTAGTAGCAGCAGCAGCAGCAGCAGCAGCAGCAGTAGTAGTAGTAGTAGTAGTAGTAGTAGTAGTAGTAGTAATAGTAGTAATAATAATAATAATTATGTCCGTTTCTTACAATACACAATATCATGATTCTACATCGTCTCCTTGCACAGCAGTCAAGTTCTCCAGCTGCCAGCCACAGGAATTTAAACTTGACTGGACCAGCATGGAAAAAGAATGAACACCGCGTTTTCATGCTTTTCTTAAATAGCATTCAGAGAACCACATAGGATGTTACTGTCCTACCATCTACAACGACGGCTTAACGTGCCCTTCATATGATAGGGTGCACCATTCAACCATTGCCATTTCTCTTAACGGCTGAATGAGGATTAGGAGCTGCAGCCGAAATGCTTCCACTTTGATGTTGGACGCATCTGTCTGCATAGCTGTGGAAAAACGAGTTAGACCTGACCGAGCCTTGGACCCGGGACTTCTAGCATCCCAGTCGTGTACTATGCAACTAAGCTACCTATTCACCGAACACCAGGTAAGGAAGCAGCATGTACAGTACCATTTTCACACTCTCTGGTGTGCCCCAATCCAGGATTGTACCTGGGTCTAACAGTAAAACATGTGTTAGTTTTACCATTGAACAACCAGTTTTCTAGCAAACATATACACACAAAATTCTTACAGCAATATGATTCCTCACAGAAAACCACAAGGCCAAACTAAAATATCTGAACTTCTAATTCTATATTCCTAAAATCTCAGAAAAGCAAGAAAGGAAGAAGAAAAAAATGATGGAAAACATTTCTATCAAATCTCTTAATCCAAAATAAAGGAGACAAAACAAGTTTGTTTGTTTAAATAAGAGTTTAACGGCACCACAACAGCACGGGTCAAATTGTGCCTGAGAGCTTAGATCATTCCAGAGGTAGGAAGGAGAGTAAACAGAGGGAGATTAAGAGAATCACGAGAAATAAAAGCCAGAAAGCTGAGATCGAGAGAGGAGGTGTATGGGTGGAAAAATAATGTAGAGAGAGAGGGGGTGGGGAAGAATGACTAAATATGGTTGTAGAGGGAAGCATGATGAAGGAAGGAGATAATTTTATTCGGAATTTTTTTTTTTTGGAAGAGCTCGACTACTGAGTTGTGGGCTGTGAGGGAAGCTCTGGGAAGGTTGTACAGGGGGCAAGCGATATGATGGACTGTGAGGGTGCAATGGCAATTGGCAACTGACAAAACAAGTAAGTTCATTTTGAAGAAATTATTTACTGTTTGCCGTTTACTTTTGGTACAATATGAAAGAATGCACATTTCAGATCTATATATGGGATTTCACTTGGGCTCCTATTCATTTATTGCTTTAAAGATTACACGAACATTTTTACGGTCGACACTCGTTATCTTACGGACGGTTCAGTTGACAACAAGAAAGTTGCATGCACAGTATTTCATTTTGACCTAAATAAAGAAATCAGTGCCCAGCAGTGGACGAGACTAGTGCTTTTAGCTCAATCCATGGTAGTGCTGTCATGACAAGGCTGTAGTGCTGTCATGACAAAGCTGTATTATGTATCAATTATTGTGGAGAAAAAATTTGTGATATATTGGTATATCGCAATATCTTTTAAGAAAACTGACTCACGACACATTGTTAATATCACTAGGCCTACAGTACTTCTTTTATGTATACATGAATGATGAAGGCAAAAAAAAATGATTTCCAGATCTAGCAGACGACATGATTGCGTGACTATTACGTTCTAGATTTCATCACGCATCACACACGTTTTGCAATTCAGCCAATGTGACCATGAAACATCAAAGTGAGAGGCAGATTGTGGGGCATTTTTCGTTCTTTTTGCCAACTAACATCGAAGCGTGTCAGTGTGGGTTGAAGGTGCACGATTTTTTTATTTTGATGTTTCACGATAATTTTGCACATTTTTAAAGTTGATTCAGAAACCGTCATGGCCTAAACTTGACTTTTAGATTTACTACCATAACGTATGAAGTAGCCTAGCCTAGTTGCGCAAAAAATTCTTGCTTCTGTATTAGTTTTGGTATCGTGATATGTGTTAATATGCATTATTTATATCGTGGGAAAAGAGATATCGTGATGGTCGACATATCATGACAGCACTTGTCCCTGGCTGACCGCTTCAAATTATAAATAGCCCTTACCTTGCATTAGCTGCCCTTTGGTCATACCGCTGGTGTTGAGATCAAGGTGATAGTCCTCCTGTAAACAGTATCTTAATAGCACCTTTATATGGCTCAAGCACTGGACAATAGCATTCAAGAAGCACTGGTGACAAATAAGACAATGACAGTTTCAGATTCTAGAATCAGGGAAAAAAGATTTCCTACTCTATAAAGACTGAGGTGCAGTGGCTTAGGGGTTAAGGAGTCATGCTCGTATTTGAACGGTATCAGGTTTGAATTCCGTCGCAAGTGCTGCATTGTGTCCAGGAGCAAGACACTTTATTTGCTCCAGCTCATTCAGCTGTTAATTGAGTGTCACCACTGCTGGGGAGTTAATCTGCTATGGACTGGCATTCCCACCAAGGGGAGTCATATGCTCTCATCCCCTTGTTAAGGAAGCCAAGGATGGGCTTTCATGGCTCAAGTATGGGCTTAACTTGGTAAGGATATATGCACAACTTTCTTACAGGATCCCAAGTATTTGTTTCCTTTCTCTACCAATGTATTCGGGATAGGGTCTATTGTTAGCACCTCTTTAATTCTTATAAAAAAGTTTATAACTAGCATGTATGTTAAGTTTGGTTTGGTTTGGTTTGTTGATGTTTAATGGCACCGCGACAGTCAGAGTCAAATGTGCCAAGAGGGTGTTAATAAATTATGGTGTAAGATTTAGGAAAGTGAGGAAAGGAAGGTTTGTAAGGGAGAAAAGGGGTGTTTGAGTTATGAATAATCAAAGTTTGTGGATTCTTCGATCAAATTTACAATATTTCAAAAGTATTTCTTTACATTTTCTTTTTTTTATTCCAGTCTTTAAAAGTGATGAGATTGTCGGTCAAGATTTTTACAGATTTTGATGGTGATTAGTGTTCATACTAGTTTTTCATGTATTTTTAAGCTATTTGGCCAATATACTAACTACTGCCCAGTACCTGTTCATAAATCTTAAACAATATACTGTATTGCACTCTGTATCAAAATACAAGTATTCCCTTTTCTCTTGGTCCTTTTTTTCATTCACAATTCTTGTCTATAAATTTGTCCCCTTTTTCTCATTCGTTACTCTCCTTCTTTAAACCTCTTTCTTTTAAAATTTGTGTCAATATTTTCTTAATGGAACCTCTCGGTTTTTCTGCTGGATGAAGTTGGGTCATCCGTCACCTTTCGTTCTTCATCATACACAGGAAACGGTTGAGACAGCATTAAAGTTTGGGGTATCATTTTTCAGAGTATAATTTAAACTGCTGTAATCTTATTGTCTCACCCGCGAAGCAGAAAGAGACAAAGCAATCAGTCGTGAGGTAACCTTGAGCCTGGCCTAAACAAAACACGTAGACTGGCTCATAGCATGTTCCCGACTTATCTATTTCTGATTTTCTGTATAAGGTCATATACATACATTAAGGGTGTACAACAGTAATAAGTTACTTTACTATATATCTGTCATCATCATCTGTCATTATCGTCTACAATAGCCTAATCAGATCCCTACAGTAGCTTGATTTAAAAAGGGGCAGTGTGCTAGATTTTTTGAGGGGCACATTAATGCGCACGAGTCGCTGCACCCTTTCAGCATGGGATCCACGAGCGCCCTAAAGGCTTAATTACCTGGTGGAGCTCTGGCATTTAAGCTATAACCATACCTCAGAATGCAACTATCCTGACAGATAAGGACCATTAATGAGCCATAGGACATTGTCTTACTACCTGCTATGAGTCTGTGTTCTGTATCCATGTAAAGTACTGTATTTCATTAATAAGGTTAATTAAGATTAATTAGGTTTTGAAGGAGAACAAATTTATGAGGGGCAGGGTGGACCAGAAACGGGGACCCAACAAATGGGCGGGGCAGGCCGCCCCTCTGAAATAGCAAAGCTAGGGCACTGCTAACGGAATGTTCCTAGTGTTTTGTTTCAGTGTCTTTGCATCAAAAGAACTGAGAACGATAAGCCTTGAATAGAATAGTCTACATAACAATCTGTATCTCTCTCACAAAAGGAATTTCTGGCCTGTAAAGAACCAAAGAATTAAAGTCTAGTTCTCAATAGCAATTTATATCTTGCTTGAAAGAAAATGGTAACAATGGAAAGTTTGCCTCAAAAGAACTAATTCTTCGTCTGAATAGCAGTTGAAACAATCAAACCTGCACAGAAATCAATAAGGATGTACAGTTGGACGACCTCCAAGGATAAAATATTGTGGAGATGCTTCAAATTTAATTAGATGAGGCCTTCCAACTTGGAAAATTTCTAGTGCATGGAATAAAAGAGTCGCAAAAAGAGAAGGTACTGTATGATCAAATAAATCAATGTACCTTCAGTCAAGATATCTGGTCTCCAAATGTGTTTGTCACATTGATTTCTGCTATGCAGCATTTCTATCAAACCTGTAAGCAGCAAAAATGCTAGAATGAGGGATATTGTAACGAGCAGTTTTTATGTTTAAATGAAGGTGCGTGATGATATTCTTTTATCTTTAGTTGAAGCTATCAAATCCTGTTGTTTTCAAACTCGTTACTACCTGTATGCGTGATTCTAATCACTAAACTTTGTCTAGCGTGTAAATTATCTGTAGTGTACAGCATATACGAATTAATTTGATAAGCATTAACAGCGAAGGGTATTAAGGAACAATTTTTCCTTAAGAAAATTACTTTTCTATATTAATTCTTTGAAACTAATATTTTTAGCATCCTTATTTCATAAGGTAAAACACATAAAAGCAGAAAAGTCTGCTCGTGACAATCGAGGATTGGTTCCTTTTTTTTGTTATGACCACTTCAGCCACCACTTTGAATTTCAATATAACCAATCTTCTACATGTCATTTGTCTTTCTATCCAGAATTCATAGATGGAATTTGCGAGAGCAAAAAGGAAACTTTCCCTCCCCCACCCCCTCTTAATTTGTTCTGATTTGATATATTTTGTATGGTGATTTTTTGTATCTTAGTGTTACTTTGTGATTCCCCCGCCCCCCTTCCACCCCATTGCTTTTGACTTTTTCTCCACCCTCCGCAACTTTGGGTAGGAAAATCCTGCCTATGATCAAGACCATTTACAATCAAGCCATAGTGAATATTTTGCTCTTGTTGGCTTGGATATATTTACCTTATAGGCTTATAGTACAGTACTACTAATGGTGTTGATAGTACCTACAGATAAAGAAAGAACTCAGAGAACTCAGAATAAGTGTTTAAATCTGGTTTGTAAATTTAAAGGACAGTCATATTTGAAATAAAAAATGAGCACCCTTTTGTGTTAATAAGCACTTTTTGTGCTAATGAGCACCCTTTTGTGCTAATGAGCATCTTTTGTATTAATGAGCACCCTTTTGTGTTAATAAGCACCCTTTTGTGTTAATGAGCACCCTTTTGTGTTAATGAGCACCCTTTTGTGTTAATGAGCACCCTTTGTGTTAATGAGCACCCTTGTGTGTTAATGAGCACCCTTTTGTATTAATGAGCAACCTTTTGTGTTAATGAGAACCCTTTTGTATTAATGAGCACCCTCTTGTGTTAATGAGCACCCTTTTGTATTAATGAGCACCCTTTTGTATTAATGAGCACCCTTTTGTGTTAATGAGCACCCTTGTGTGTTAATGAGCACCCTTTTGTATTAATGAGCACCCTTTTGTGTTATGAGCACCCTTTTGTGTTATGAGCACCCTTTTGTGTTAATGAGCACCGTTTTGTATTAATGAGCACCCTTTTGTGTTAATGAGCACCCTTGTGTGTTAATGAGCACCCTTGTGTGTTAATGAGCACCCTTTTGTATTAATGAGCACCCTTTTGTGTTAATGAGCACCCTTGTGTGCTAATGAGCACCCTTTTGTATTAATGAGCACCCTTTTGTATTAATGAGCACCTTTTTGTCTTAATGAGCACCTTTTTGCATTTTTTAAAATTTCTCCTCAAAAAACACTCAAAAAAATTCTTTTCAGCCGACCGTGTTTCTACAAATAATCATGAAACTGTCAATATATATCCCAATAGACCTTTTCAAACTAAGTTTAACCGAACATGATTTCTTCAGTACTCCGACCAATGAACCACTGGGAGAATTTTTCCCTTTGTTACCCAACCAATCAACTGCAGTTGCAGGAAAATTTGTAAACAACAATACTCGTGCGTATTACCTTTATGTACTGTATAACGTACACATGATTTATGATTGAAAGCTTGGTCCCATACCGTGTGTGAATTGTGCAAAGTGGCCAGAATCCCAGTTTTTGATTGGATGATAAGATTCACCCAGTTTACCATTGTTCCATTATGGACGCATGAATTGTGGTCATGTGACATTATTTAAATTAGTTTTTCTGAATTTTCCTGTATTGTTATCTTAAATGCCAAAGTATGCACATAAAACAATATAACAATTGGCTTTTCTTCATGGATATACTGATACCCGTTCATGTGCTTATTTGTGGCGGAGAGGATTAATGTCCCCTCAGTGTCCTCACCCCATCAAAAAAAAAAAAAAGGAAAAAAACTTTCCTGAAAATGAAAGAACGGACAATCTTACAATTTCTCAAAATAATCGGACTGTGGCCAGACCCCTATCTTTGCTGTTTTACAGGGGCGGCGCGCCCTGCCCCCTGAGGGTCCACCCTTCCCCTGTGGTCCGCCCTGCCCCTTATGGGGCAAGGCGGACCACAGGGGGAAAGTTTTTAGATTTAAAAAAAAAGTTAATAATCTTAATTAACCTCATAAATGAAATAGAACAGAACACAGAATGACAGCATAGTAAGCAATTGTCCTGTTTGGCTCATGAATGGTCCCAGAGCTTCTTCATTATGGGATTGGGCCCCTGGACTCCATGCCAAAAAGACGCAGCACTTCGCACGTGCATTAATGTGCCCCTCAACAAGTCTAGCACCCTGCCCCTTTTTAAATCAAGCTAGGGGTCTGGTGGCTGTTATCCAGATAACAACAAGCGGTTTAAAAGCTGATGGAAGTTCATTTCCAACTTTCAACACACAAGTTCAGATATTGCAATATTTTTGTCGGGGATGGGGCAGGGTTCATGGCTCATCTGTATGCAATGGTGTGAAGGTGATGCATATCTTTGACAACTTCACTCTGAGAATTTATAAAGATATAGAAGAAATGCGATTGTACTTACCGTGTTTCCAAGGTTATGAAGCCCTATAAGACCTTCTCTATCACTCGACTGCAAGAGATTTAAAGAAAAGAACAATTATTGACATTAATTTTCTTAATGCAAGTTGTTTTCAACGAAGTCACTTAAGTTTCTAAGCTACCATATACATCATCATTTTGGGTCGCGGCAACAACAAAAAAAGGAAATAACAAGAATATGTCATGTTTATATATTCAGACATGAAGAATGCTTAAGTCCTAATATGTAGATTTGTTTGACTTTTAAAAAATCAATTGAATAATAATTATTGAAAAAGGGACCATTTACAGGCAAAATAATATGCACATACACTGTAACATCATTGGTGCTGTCACAACATGGCTCTATTACATATCGATTATCGTGGAGAAAAATATTGCGATATATTGGTATAAGGGGAACTGACTCCATTGCTAATATCACTAATGTTACTTCTTATATGATTGTATGATGAACAAAAAAAAAAATGATTTCCAGATCTAGCAGACGACATAATCGCGTGACTATTACGTTAATCACGCATCACACATGTTTGTAATTCAGCCAACGTGACCATGAATCATCAAAATGAGAGGCATGTTCTGGGCCAATTTTTTGTTCTTTTTGCTAACTTACATCAGAGCGTGCCAGTGTGGGGTGAAGGAGCACAATGTGTACATGTAATTAATTTTGTTTGTTATGTTTCACGTTATTTTTGCACCGTTTTAATGGCCTAAACTTGACTTCTAGATTAACTACCGTAATGTTAGTACTGTACTACGAAGTAGCCTAGCCTACAGTTGTTACGCGAAAATTTCCAAGTTCTGTATTAGCTTTTGGTATCGCGATGTGTTGAGAGGCATGTTTCATGTAATGGGAAAAGAGATATCGTGATATTACAATAATCAACATGTTCTGAAAGCACTAAACGTCATCATTTAAAACTGGTTCTTTTTCTTTCCAGTAAATCCATCTTAGTTTTTGTCCTTTACCACAAAAATTAGATAATTATAGTAGCTGATTCAAACAAAGGGCAAAGGTCATACCAAATATATATTCCTCCATGCTATTTTTTCCTTCTCCATTTTCGATCTGTGAATCATTTTCGTCTTTTAAAACCCTTCTGTAATTTAAATTTACTGAAATTCTATTTCTAACTTTTGTCATAAATCTTATTTACCCATGACATGTACAGTAATCAGACAGAGTACTAATTTATGGTCCTAAAGAAAACAGAGATCAACAAATCAGCCAAAAATCAGCAGTATCGGAATATGTGGTTGTCCTGAAAGTAAATAACGTGGCCCGTAAATAACATGGCCCATAACTAACGTGGCCCGTAAATAACGTGGCCCGTAGAATGATTTTATAGGCCTAAAAATGCAATGCAAATTTTGCTGAAAACCAACTTGTCCATCTGGGCAGTAAATGTCATGCTCTTCCGGATAAGATTTTTGGTTTTCCCTGAGCAGCTGGACGTATGATTTGTCGAATGCTCACAGAAAGTTGTGTTTCGATTGATAGATAAACAAATCAAAAGAAAACATAATAAGAAACACGACTGACAAAAAACAAGTATACAACTTACACAGGTTGCAGGCAAGCTGCTAGCTCGATTCAATTTTCTAGCACCATAAGTGTGACGCTCCAGGTAACTTGGAGAATCAATATCTGATCGACGACTGCGACTTCTGGTCAGAGGGCTGCTGGATTTTGCGCTTGGTGACGAAACTCCTCCACAAATACTAGTCTTGTTGTAGGTGGTTCTGTAAGAAGGTTCTGAATATCTGGAGGAGCGATAACTAGGGAGCGGCGAAGAACTTTGCTTTGTGTCTGTTAACTTAGTCCTGTATAGATTGTCCGACAATGTTCCAAAACTTGATTGTTTGTAAGGAGAACTGCGGGAGGAGCTGTCATCAAGTTTTAACTGGTCAACGTCCTTGACCAGGTCAGTGAAGCTTCGACTTCGCCGTCCTCTTAGACTTGTATTCGATCCATACGATAGCTGGGAACTATCGTACGGAGAGGAGGACCGTTGGCGCGTTAATCCCTCATACCTTCTAGACGTGCTACTCAAGTCTGAATTATGAACAGCTCTGACTGGTTGAGTGCTGATTGAGTTAGAACTGTTAAAACTATATTTCTTTGGTCGAAATGTTGATGATGAATAATAGCTGGCATTATAATCTGGCAGTTTTACACTTTGCGGGTTCAGCTTGCGCCCATTTTCATCCAGTGGACCAGGGCCTTTGGGAAGAGGTCTTCCACTCGTGGCACCCGTTTTATAAGGTCGCCAAGACGGCGGGTGAGGTGAGTGAAGGGAGCTGCCAGACTGCCCCGAGGATGGCCTGTAGGTTGCAACAGGGGACCTGGCCGTGCGTACCGACATGGTGTCCAATCTCATGAATCAACTGTTTTGAGCAAATCTGAGACAAAGTATCTGCTCTGTGGCTATCTGGACACATTATGGCCTTATACGGCCATCAGCACATATTAGAAACTTTTCATTCATTACAATACTGTAAAGTCACACCATAACAAAAATTCCTTTCCTTTTGTCACATTTTGAGAGCCACAAATAAAGTTACATGAATCATTTAATTCCTCAAGTCAAAATCCCATCCATCTTCACAATTGTAGCTGACAGGAAGCAAAGATCTGAAAGAAATGATAACTAAAAGTTATACACTTCCACAGGAGGCATCGAGGAGGAGAGGGTACATATTACCCAAGAAGCTATAAAATTTACGTCTTAATATCAGAAAAGGAATGAAAGTAATCAGTGATAAATAGCCCAAGGGTCTTCATTTTACCAGCTATAATTTTCAGATTGAAAAAGGTATCACTGAAAATTATCTATAAGCCCCAATCATTTCATTAGGAATATGGCCACCCACACACACACACATGGATATCCTGCAGGACCTGCAATGCTGTTCACAAAGAACTGACGCATACAAATATACATTCTGTATGCATCAGTTCTATGTGAATGGCACTGTAGGATATCCATGTGTACATGTGTAGAATTCAATTGCAGAACATCAAAGAACTTTGAAAAACCCGAGGACATTTTAAGTACAAAATGTTGACACTTTAATTGCCATACAAACCAATAAACATCATATAATCCCTGCAGATGGTCTGCACTCTGCAGAGAGCTTCAGATATTAAATCCATCCTACTTAAGCATAAACCACTGTAAGTTTGTAAGTATAAAACCACACAATTCTTGTTAAATATCTAACTGCACTTCTCAATTTCTTTTCATTTTGCATTTTACATTAGTTGTTCTGCTCCCTAAAGTTTCAAACAGTCATACCCGACCTGATCAATAACCAGGTCAGGTCAGATTTTCCCTTTATTTTCTTTATTCTGAAAAACCTTGGATGTTGTGGAAGTTGGTGCTGAGTATCATATAAGCAATGGATGAAGTCCTTATTGTGTGGGTATTTTGATTAATATAAAGTGGTCTCACTATTTTGTAAATTTGTGGTCATGATTTGCTGAAACAAATTTTTAAGGAAAAGGACAAGTCATAAAAGAAGCACACATGTTACCTTCAAATTGATTCAAGACAATGAAAAGTAGCCAAATTGCAACCCATAAAAATAATAAAAACTTTTTCAAAATTACAGTAATTAGAAATTGGTACTGTAAATTTTTCTTTTTGAACATACTGTAGTGTTAATACATTATATTCATGCAAATGTCTTATAAGGTACAGTACAGTACTCTGTACATGTACAGTATATGGATATGCAGCTAAACAACAATGGCTAAATTGCTTTAAAATATTAAAAAAATAAAAAGCATAATTTCATCAAAATCATTTAAACACTGACCGTTTTACAGTGTTTTTAGGAAAGTACATACAGATTTTAAGCAGTTCACCCATGGATGCTGTCAGTCACACATCACAAATTTTGCATAAATTAAAAACTTATCAAACTATAATTAGCCATAACTCAAAAATTCAAAGTGCTTTTTTCATATACAGAAAATGCCCACAGAGCAAAATAGTCAGCGCAAAGCCACACCTCACTCATCACTTTCTTTACACAATACACCAGTTCACACTTCCAGTCTGCTCATGCGCACAAGGATATATCGCCTTTCAAGTAAACAAACCAACCAGCTTGAGTGCACAACAAAATACGCTCTTGCTTTGCGTAGTATTATTGCGCGTCGTTTAGAATGCACACATTGTGTACATGGCCTAAGGTTATTAAATCGGCCCAAAATTTTACTTTCTGTGTTAGGACAACATAAGTTTTTCCTGATGACTTAATATTACCAAGAATACTCCAAGATACATAACATATTAAGAAAAGAAAAACATTGAAGCCACAGAATTTTGAATAAAGTGACTTTTAAAAATTGTTATCGTTACAGTCAATAGGGAATATTGTTTGTTTACTCGCAACTCAAAATGGTGGATGAAACTGTGCACATGTCTCTAACGTGAAAGAGAAACTCCATGAAGTTCTGTAAGTATGAGTTTTGTTTTGTTTTTCAATCCTTCACTAACATATGGCAAAAACAAACTTTATATGCAAGAATCCCTCATACAAATATCCCTATCAATACTTTGGCAAACAATGTTTCCCTTAAGTTCAAGGATACTTCTTTTTTGTGTGTGTGTTGCATTTGGAAATGAATGTCTACAGTTAATCACTTGGGAAACTTTTCTGTTTTGTATTACAACATATGAAATAAAGAAAACAGAATATGTCTAAATGTGTAACAAGCCAAAATAAATACATACAGTAGATATATATAACTTCAAATGGTAAAATTGGTTGAAATATGCTAATCCTGTTTCAAAATCATTTCACTAAACCCTTTGATCTAGAAAGGGGCAGGGTGTCACTAACCAAAGGGGGAAATTATAAGGGGCACTTTAAAGGAACTTGAAGAGTCAAATTAGAAAAGAAGTGTGTCTGGATCATTTTATATTGGAAAACTGTAATCAGCATGAAAAGAAGGCAAAATACAATAGTTCTCTAAAGTAGGGAGCTATTGGGGCAGGGTGAAGGCAATCAGGGCCAGGGTGTAAGCTTGGGCGATATATTAATATTTCGATATATTTTAATGTTAACCTATATTGATATGGCCAATATTGAGTTCAAGGGTCATATCAACAAATCTATATTAAGGTTTTCAATAATACACAATACATGAACTATTAAAAAGCTACACATGACTATCAAACTATCAAGTATGTTTTATTAAACAACTACAAAAAGTTAATAAATTTCATTTATATTAAAGTTTCAGGCAGTCAGCTATGATAAAACTTTATTAAAACATTAATATTGTGATAACAACTACCCCAAAATCCTTCCATGAACAGAAGATATCTTGACTCATGGAGTACAGAAGCATTGCGCAATACTTCAACTTTACACTTGCTTACGATGTTCAGACAACAAAAATCATAAAATGTTGAATCCTCAAACATCGTGTTAAGTTTTCTCAAAAGGAATACTGAATCTGAATTTTTATATCAAACAGTCATTAATTGACGAATCACTGACAAAACTGAGGTTTTTCTCACTTTTTTGTTTGTTCAGAAAGTCTAAAAGTGACAGACTGGTCATGAAAGCCTGGTCTTGCCAGATCGATCAGATACTGTATACATAGTACTGTGGTTCTAGCTACGGTGGGCGGCGCTGGGCGGGCCCGCCCAGGACTCTCAATTCCCGCCCACCACTCAGCTCTAAGATTCACTCTTCCCCCAGCACTAAAAATTTCAATTCAGTTCAATAATTCAGTGTTTAAATAGATCTCCTTTTAATCTCGCTCTATTTATGTTATCCCTGATTTACACAGATATCATAACATACATTACGCACATTAAATTCCCATCAAAACAACTGAACAATAGGAATTTAACGCAATTGAATGTACATACTGTATTATCATAAAATCACGCATACACAAAGCTCTTTGTATAAACGTACCTACATGCACACAGTGCAGGTTCATGTTTGAATCCTTGTGAATCACTGCTGGCAGCTTGCCAAGTCCATCACTTGCCATACCAACAAACTTTAACAACGCAAAAATTACCCCCCCCCCCCCTCCCCCACCCCCTCCTTCAAAGGCCCAAGGCGTACTTATAAACCAGTCCAAATGTAAGTAACCAATCACATTTGTTATAAACCCTATATGCACTTAACATTATAATGGACTGATCGATATTCTTTTGATTTGTAAGGGATTTTATATTGTAATAGTTGTTGCGTAGTTCATAGGAACATGTGCCGCTTGGCTTTTGTCGAACGATACTGGGATGAAAATAAAAGCGGTTAAAAGTTTGGGCAAGATGAATAACAATGGGAATTGAGAGAAGAGTTTCCGGCATATGTTTGTACTTTTTTTTTGGGGGCACTTTGACAGTTAAATATCTATTGTATTTTGAATATCCATTGTACACAATAAATATTTTGTAAATCCTTCTACCATTCCGATTGAAAAAACAAAAAAAAAACTTTTTCATTGTCAATTTGTCAATAGAAGTGGACTAAATTTGAACAGTTTTTCATGGGAGCGGGGTCTAGGAGGTCACCTTGGATTATCACTAAAGCCCAGCACTCAAACTTGTAGCTAGAACCCTGCACAGTACTGTAACTACACACAGTATCACTACTGTACAGTACTTTACTACAGTATGTACACACATCTACCACTGTTTCTTCCGAGTCACAACACTTGTGCGATGATTGAAGCAAACTAGAAATTGGATTTTATGTGTCATATACTGTATGGACTTCTGAATATCTAGAAGTCCATAAAATGCTATCAAAATAATGCCTTTTCAGTAGAACATTCATGAGAAGTGAGATATAAAATATAAAGAAAATTTGGAGCCGATTTTTGTAAGCATACAGTGTAGGTAGGCTTAGTACCAGTTCCACAACATTTTTTTTTTTTAAGAATATGCCAAGGACTGAACTTTTTCAATGTTTCTGTGCTTGATCTTTTGAGATACAAACGATGTAAAGAACATTTCTAAGCATAGTGGGTGTTTATTTGTTATATATATATTTTGCAGTGATTTCTGTTAATTTGTACAAAATGTTTTACTTATAGACTTTTTTGAGCCGAGATGACATTACCTTGCCCAAAACAGTACATACGACTTACGTATGACGTCATATAATTTGCATATCGATATTTTAATAATACTGATATTTTTCAGGCGATATATCGATATTGCATAATGCTCAATACTGCCCAAGCTTGGGCGCACCTCTCTGAAGAAAAAAAAAAGCGAAACTAGGGCCTGTTTACTGATTATGCCACAAAATCAGATTTAGGTGGGGAGGGGACACAGGATCATACAAAGAAGGAGAACAGTGTTTTTCATAATCTTATAAATTTTTGATTCCCCCCCTTCTCTTTCTCCAGGAATTATGGCCCTATCCTCATCATACTCCCATGGAAAATCCAGATCATTAAAAATGTAAAACCAATGGCTCTTTGTGATTCTATGTTTTTAATTGCATACCAATTAATATTCAGTGTTATGAAACAATATACATTACACAATGTATTCCTGTAATTGCTTCTTGCTTCTTCTTTTCTATTTGCAGACTTTCAAACTTTTGTCTGCTTTATTGTTAAAGGAATATTCGCATGGTTTTTAGAATATTCCATGGTTTATTGTAATATTCCCATGTTTTTGTGTAATATTCCATGTTTTTTGTAATACTCCCATGTTTTTTTGTAATACTCCCATGTTTTTTGTAATATTCCCATGGTTTTTTTGTAATATTCCCATGTTTTATGTAATATTCCCATGTTTTTGTATAGTATTCCCATGTTTTGTTGTTGTTGTGATATTCCCATGGTTTTTTGCAATATTCGCATGGTTTTTTTGCAATATTCCCATGGCTTTTGGTAATATTCCCATGTTTTTGTTTGTAATATTCCCATGTTTTTTGATGTTGTAATATTCCCATGTTTGTTTTTGCTATATTCCCATGGGTTTTTTGTTGTTGTAATATTCCCATGGTTTGGGGGAGAATATTCCCATGGTTTTTTTTAAATATTCCCATGGTTTTTTGTAATATTCCCATGGCTATTTTAAAACATTCCCATAATTTTTTCCCTAATATTCCCATGGGTTTTTCTAATATTCCCATGGTCTTTTGTAATATTCCCAGTTTTTTGTAATATTCCCATGCTTTTTTTGTAATATTCCCATGGCTGTTTTCTAATATTCCCATGGGCTTTTCTAATATTCCATGGTTTTTTTGGTTTTTGCCATGGTTTTTTGTAAAATTCCTATTGTTATCTGTAGGAGTTTGAAGGTTGGAGTGAATTAATAGAAGGTAATGGATACCACAGAGGTCAGCAGTGACCTTCCAACTAAAATTGAGGTTGGGGGAACAGATAAGACCGGCCAATACAGGTGAGGGAGTCTATAGCAGGGTGAAAGCACAGTAGGTCAGGAAGTTAGTGTTGAGTAGGGAGAGGCTGTGCTGTCAAAGAGTGTTTTTGACAAGCTTGCCTCTGGGGGTGGTGGTATTGGAGCTCCACAGGAGGTTGTGGGCGTTGAAGTCACCAAGAAGGGGAGGGGTGGGGAGCTAAGAGACGAGGTTGTTAAGGCTGATTGGCTAAACGTTGGTGTTGGGGGTGGGGAGGGGGGAGATAGAGATAAAGATAGATAGGGCTGTGTGAGATATCATGTCTAATGAGAATGGAGATGCCCTCACAGGTCCTGTCGGAATCCTCTTGATGTTTATTGTAGCAAGAGAAGTTATTGAGGGAATAATGGACAGTGGTTTTCAGGAAGGTTTCTTGTAGGCAAAAGACGACCAGGTTGAAGGTTATGGCCAGAAGGTCAATTTCCTCTGAGTTGGCCTGAAGGCTTCTGATGTTCCATTGTATAATGTTGTGAGTTTTATTGTAATCGTTTCCGTTGTACACCATTAGGAGGCAGGGGAGGGGTTACAGTATCTCAAGGAAGATCTGTTGTGTCTGGGATGGCTTGTTTTTTCTTTTGAAAATTGGATGAAAAAAAACTGTTTGTTGGTTTGTTGGCCAGGTTGGTTTCAGTATGATGGCATTTGAGATGCTGGGGTAGGGGACGGTGGGTCCTACAAAAGGAAAGAAGGTTGGGGAGATACATGTAGGTGGTGGTGGAGGTGGCTTGTGTAATGGATGTGGTTGGGTTGTTGGCAAAGGCGATGGTCTTAGGGCATGTGAGTCAGTTTTACTTGTGTTGGGGAAGGGAGGGGGGGGGGATAATGGTGATTGTGCTAGAGTAGGAAGGTTTGGTGTGGAGGAAAGCGAGGAATTGCTTTCTGGCCTCCAGGTAAAAGATGCTGGGATTTTCGATTTTTAGTTTAGTTATCTGTCTTTCCTAAAGTCGGAAGGGGGGGGGAAGAGGGGGGGGGGAAGAGGGGGGGGGGTGAGGGGCAGTCTTTTGGGAAGGAGGGATGGTTGGCTGGGTGAATACCATCACAATTGGTACAGTGTAGGGTTTTAGTGCAAAAGGCACTGTCATGGTCTGAGACTAAATTTGAACAGTTTTTCATGGGAGCGGGGTCTAGGAGGTCACCTTGGATTATCACTAAAGCCCAGCACTCAAACTTGTAGCTAGAACCCTGCACAGTACTGTAACTACACACAGTATCACTACTGTACAGCACTTTACTACAGTATGTACACACATCTACCACTGTTTCTTCCGAGTCACAACACTTGTGCGATGATTGAAGCAAACTAGAAATTGGATTTTATGTGTCATATACTGTATGGACTTCTGAATATCTAGAAGTCCATAAAATGCTATCAAAATAATGCCTTTTCAGTAGAACATTCATGAGAAGTGAGATATAAAATATAAAGAAAATTTGGGGCCGATTTTTGTAAGCATACAGTGTAGGTAGGCTTAGTACCAGTTCCACAACATTTTTTTTTTTAAAGAATATGCCAAGGACTGAACTTTTTCAATGTTTCTGTGCTTGATCTTTTGAGATACAAACGATGTAAAGAACATTTCTAAGCATAGTGGGTGTTTATTTGTTATATATATATTTTGCAGTGATTTCTGTTAATTTGTACAAAATGTTTTACTTATAGACTTTTTTGAGCCGAGATGACATTACCTTGCCCAAAACAGTACATACGACTTACGTATGACGTCATATAATTTGCATATCGATATTTTAATAATACTGATATTTTTCAGGCGATATATCGATATTGCATAATGCTCAATACTGCCCAAGCTTGGGCGCACCTCTCTGAAAAAAAAAAAAGCGAAACTAGGGCCTGTTTACTGATTATGCCACAAAATCAGATTTAGGTGGGGGAGGGGGACACAGGATCATACAAAGAAGGAGAACAGTGTTTTTCATAATCTTATAAATTTTTTGATTCCCCCCCCTCCCCCCCCCCCTTCTCTTTCTCCAGGAATTATGGCCCTATCCCTCATCATACTCCCATGGAAAATCCAGATCATTAAAAAATGTAAAACCAATGGCTCTTTGTGATTCTATGTTTTTAATTGCATACCAATTAATATTCAGTGTTATGAAACAATATACATTACACAATGTATTCCTGTAATTGCTTCTTGCTTCTTCTTTTCTATTTGCAGACTTTCAAACTTTTGTCTGCTTTATTGTTAAAGGAATATTCGCATGGTTTTTTAGAATATTCCATGGTTTATTGTAATATTCCCATGTTTTTTGTGTAATATTCCATGTTTTTTTGTAATACTCCCATGTTTTTTTGTAATATTCCCATGGTTTTTTGTAATATTCCCATGTTTTATGTAATATTCCCATGTTTTTTGTATAGTATTCCCATGTTTTGTTGTTGTTGTGATATTCCCATGGTTTTTTGCAATATTCGCATGGTTTTTTTTGCAATATTCCCATGGCTTTTTGGTAATATTCCCATGTTTTTGTTTGTAATATTCCCATGTTTTTTGATGTTGTAATATTCCCATGTTTGTTTTTGCTATATTCCCATGGGTTTTTTGTTGTTGTAATATTCCCATGGTTTGGGGGAGAATATTCCCATGGTTTTTTTTAAATATTCCCATGGTTTTTTGTAATATTCCCATGGCTATTTTAAAACATTCCCATAATTTTTTCCCTAATATTCCCATGGGTTTTTCTAATATTCCCATGGTCTTTTGTAATATTCCCATAGTTTTTTGTAATATTCCCATGCTTTTTTTGTAATATTCCCATGGCTGTTTTCTAATATTCCCATGGGCTTTTCTAATATTCCATGGTTTTTTTTGGTTTTTTGCCATGGTTTTTTGTAAAATTCCTATTGTTATCTGTAGGAGTTTGAAGGTTGGAGTGAATTAATAGAAGGTAATGGATACCACAGAGGTCAGCAGTGACCTTCCAACTAAAATTGAGGTTGGGGGAACAGATAAGACCGGCCAATACAGGTGAGGGAGTCTATAGCAGGGTGAAAGCACAGTAGGTCAGGAAGTTAGTGTTGAGTAGGGAGAGGCTGTGCTGTCAAAGAGTGTTTTTGACAAGCTTGCCACTGGGGGTGGTGGTATTGGAGCTCCACAGGAGGTTGTGGGCGTTGAAGTCACCAAGAAGGGGAGGGTGGGGAGCTAAGAGACGAGGTTGTTAAGGCTGATTGGCTAAACGTTGGTGTTGGGGGTGGGGGGGGAGATAGAGATAAAGATAGATAGGGCTGTGTGAGATATCATGTCTAATGAGAATGGAGATGCCCTTACAGGTCCTGTCGGAATCCTCTTGATGTTTATTGTAGCAAGAGAAGTTATTGAGGGAATAATGGTCAGTGGTTTTCAGGAAGGTTTCTTGTAGGCAAAAGACGACCAGGTTGAAGGTTATGGCCATTGGCCAGAAGGTCAATTTCCTCTGAGTTGGCCTGAAGGCTTCTGATGTTCCATTGTGTAATGTTGTGAGTTTTATTGTAATCGTTTCCGTTGTACACCATTAGGAGGCAGGGGAGGGGTTACAGTATCTCAAGGAAGATCTGTTGTGTCTGGGATGGCTTGTTTTTTCTTTTGAAAATTGGATGAAAAAAAACTGTTTGTTGGTTTGTTGGCCAGGTTGGTTTCAGTATGATGGCATTTGAGATGCTGGGGTAGGGGACGGTGGGTCCTACAAAAGGAAAGAAGGTTGGGGAGATACATGTAGGTGGTGGTGGAGGTGGCTTGTGTAATGGATGTGGTTGGGTTGTTGGCAAAGGCGATGGTCTTAGGGCATGTGAGTCAGTTTTACTTGTGTTGGGGAAGGGAGGGGGGGGATAATGGTGTTTAAGGAGATTGTGCTAGAGTAGGAAGGTTTGGTGTGGAGGAAAGCGAGGAATTGCTTTCTGGCCTCCAGGTAAAAGATGCTGGGATTTTCGATTTTCAGTTTAGTTATCTGTCTTTCCTAAAGTCGGAAGGGGGGGAGAGGGGGGGGGTGAGGGGCAGTCTTTTGGGAAGGAGGGATGGTTGGCTGGGTGAATACCATCACAATTGGTACAGTGTAGGGTTTTAGTGCAAAAGGCACTGTCATGGTCTGAGGCTCCACAGTTGACACAACGTGCTTGGCTGTGGCAGGAGTTTTTTCCATGGCCATACCTCTGGCACTTATGACACGGAGAGGGTTGGGAATGTAGGGGGCCACTGGGATTCTCAGATAGCCGGCAGTGATGTGGGAGGGGAGAATTGGTGTGGCAAAAGTCAGGAAGATGGTATTGGTGGGATTTTCGCACCGTTTCTCTTAAGGACAAGACGACGGGCCTCAATGACGTGTTGGCTGTCAAATTTCTCAATAAGATCTTTACTGGTCAAGTGGCAAGGTCCCTGGTTCTAATGACAACTTTGCTGTAGTTCAGGGAATGGTGAGGAATGACTATTATGTCTATACCAGAATTTGCTAGAGTTTTGGTGGTGAAGAGGGTGATGGCTTGAGGGTGACTTGAGTGTCCCTGGTGCAGTGCACCAGGAGATCGCCAGACCTGAGTGTAGAAACCTTGGGGAGGGTACCAACAAGGCCGTGGGCGCCTTGTGGATGAGGATGGGGAAAACTATTTTGAAACTGTCTTGTTTGTTGGTGGCCTGAATGATTAAGATTTTGGAGACTGGGGTTGAGGAATGGTCAATAGAGGTAGCACGTCACGGTGAGGGGAAAGAGAGTCAAGGTCAAGGCAGAAGCGTCTGGTCATGTTGGAAAAAAAACTACAGTACCAAGGGCCTGGAGACCTGAGGCAACTAGAAAGAAAAAATATGTCCCAGAACTACTATACAGGAACCACTGTACAAGTACCGAAAAGGGCGTGTAGGCCTGGTCACAGCGGGAAGGAATAAATAAGGATCCATCTTACTGAAAGCAGTCACCCATCCACAAAGAGAAAATCCCGGAAAATAAAAAAAGGTACAAAAGTTTAGGTGGAAAAGCACATGGTAGAGTATATTCAGAACAGAAAGTTTGAGAGAACAGATAGGAAATCACATGGTAATATGTGGCACTGTATGTAGATTTATGCTATAAAATTCAATCTTTTAATCCATAAAAATCTATGCAGTTCAACAATTTGTTACACAAAAATAAAACACAGGATTAGATTAAAGGAAATACTGAATTTCAAAATGTTGTATTGTCTTTTAATTGACTGGCACAGCTTTCTTTCTTTGTTATCAAAAATGTCTTCTATTTCATACTACTTAGTTTTTCATTGATTCCTCTTGCCAAGTGTTGTTACAGCAACAGGAATGATTGTAATTTCTTTAATATTCCATTGTAGCACAGATTTGTAATCTATGTATTACAATAGGATAACTCCTACACGAAAAAAAAAAACCTAAGTAACGGTTTTTATACCAAATCATTTCTTTAAAGAATTAGTTCAGTGGTCAAGCATGTCCACCTTATATAAAAGAGGATTTCATAAGAAATGAATTGGTAAAAAAAGCATTGCAAAATCATTTTTATTCAAGTTTAAAGTTTGGTATCATTTCTGTAGAAACAACTGAAATCAGACTAGCTGCGATGTCACAGCCTCACATTCCTCAGTCTTTATGTTTTTTAAAGAAAGTTGATTTATTTCCTTCACTATTTGAATTATTTTCCATCAAACTTTCTGCAGGTGGTATATTATAAATACCATTCTAGATTCAGTTTTACTACTTTTTTTTGACATATCCCATGGTTTTTAAGCCAAAAAATCACAGGGCAAAATATGATAGAATACATAAAGACTTTGAGGAGTCTGAGGCTATGACATCACAACTAGTCTGATTTCAGTCGTTTCTACACAAATGATACCAAACTTTAAACTTAAATACCTCCTTAACGGAATACAATTTTTAAATGCTTTCTTCACCACTTTGTTTCTTTTGAAGTCCTCTTTCATATAAAGATGGACATGCTTGACTACTGAACTAATCCTTTATTTCTATCATATATACTGTACAGTATGAAAATGAACAATTAATATCCCTTGAGTTACAAAATAAGCCACACCCACCATAGCAACGCGGTTACTAGGTGGGGGCAAACAAACCTCAAATCCGCAATCGTGCGTTACCAATGCATTTACATTGAGATGTTTGTGAGCAGAGATCGCGTTAATGACAAATTTGTCATATATAACGCCATGGTTGAAATTTCTTACGACACAGGTTGTACCTGCGTCGAAAGATTTAGATATAGCATGTGGAATTTTACGCCAGGATTTTGAATTAACATCAATGAAAATTATGAACATCTTACATCTCTGATGTGATTCAAAGTTTTATTTCACACAAAAATGATTTTGAATTACTCATAAATAAAAAAAAAATGACATGTCTACGAGACTATAACGGCTGAATGATTCAACATAGGCCCTATGCATGATGTACATACACTGTACAGTGTACGTGAGAGTTTTGATGTTGTTTTAAATGCAGGCTGTCAATTGTCAACGATATTATTAGCTAGGATTCTACTTTCCTCCTGTACTGTGTTGATTATGTATCTGTGAAGTGATCACAATCTGCAAGTTAAGTTATTATACTGTAAAGAAGTAAAGAAGTAGGCGTGTTCGAGATCTGAATAGCTATTATATTATAGTTGACAATTGGTCAAAGCTCACTAAAACCTCGTGAAAGTTTGGATACAATAAACAAAAGTATTTTCTAGTTTATTTTGGGATTGTTAACCCAAATTTCATGATTCAACAATCAACAATATACAAGGATTGGGTATGAACTTTTTCTTAATATTTTTTATAATAATAATAGTCCGATTTTTTTATGTTTTTGGTATATTAAGCGCAATTTTCATTCACTTTAGCTAGGTAGGCCTACACAAGTGTGTGTGTTTACAATTACTTGCATGCTTCGCTAGCGCGCAGTGCCCTGTACATTATGCAATGCCCTGTACATTACGCAGTGCCCTGTAAATACGACAGCAAATTTACAAAATCTGCCGAAATTCAAGGGCTTGTCATAACCAAATACACCAGACAAAAAATTATAACGCAACCTCTGTTCGTGAGGCCTGCCGTAAGCTTTGATCAATTCATGGCACTTCTCCAGATTTTGGCAAAAGGATAAACAAAATTCAGTTTGCTAAATGTTCTGTGTAACAGCAATCAGATTTACAAAGCCCGCACGCAATTTGTTTCACTATTTTGCCGTCACCAAGTCTGTGTGTGCAGAAATTTGTTTTGTACAGTAAATTGCATAGACTACTGTACATAAGCGTGCGCTGGTAACTAGTTCTACTGTACCATTACCGCGTAGGATGTTTTGCCCCACTTAGTTACGCAGATTTTGTTGCTAGGCAAATTCATGCAGTGATTGGTTGAAAAAGCTGTCAATTATCTAACTCAGACAGGTTAATTCACTGGGCTGGAATATGCCATTAACAGCAAACTAATAAAAACTACAAAATCTCCTTATTTGAAAAAATCTTACACCATTGTTCCATATTGATGTTCTTGCACTTCTTTATACTTGCATGACCTTGCGGTATCCTTCCAGGTTTGATGAACAGTTTAGTTAGCCTTATTTCCTAAACTATAAAATTCTACACAAATTCATTAGCAAGGTTTAATGTCCCGAAAGCATCCAGTGCTGGACATTATATCAAGATGGCCACAGCCTTTGATAATCAGTTGTGAACGCACTGGTTGCAGACCCACCAAGATATGAACCCAGGACATGCAGGTGAAAGGACAAAGCACTAACCACTACACCACGGAGGTCATTGACTCAAGCCCATTGAGCTTACTCACAGTCTACTCACAAATCATTAATGTATTAATTAATTTCTGCCCTCGCATTATTATCCTGTAAAAAAGTATTTTTTCTACAAATTTTGATCATTAGTTTTAAACTTGTCATTGTGCTTTGGTTTTGACTGTATAAACTACATGTAAAGTCTATTAAATGCATGTAATCCTACCGTAAATTAAATATAACTTAATCACGTAAATGAGGTTTGCAAGACTAACAGTAGGCACTTGCATACGCATGCACAAGTCTATTTCTTTTGGGAACTTTTTTTAAGGAGACACGTACAACAATACTCTTGTCTGAAGAACTACAATCCTTCATTATTTTGAAAAACAACCAACAGAGCGATTGTAACGTGCATAAATGTAAAAACATATAATTACCATCACAAATCCTCTGGGTGATATAATTAGCCATGGTAAAGTGTATATTCATACTCGAAAACAAGGAAAAGTTTTCCCCTGGTATTTTTTGTAACATCACAAACAACTAGTTTATCAGAAATTACAGAGGGTTTCTTTGCGGAATAATTCTCAACAGGGTTCAAATCTGTACTTCACTAAAATACTGTATTGTATGAAAATGCTGTATTTTAGAGCATCTCAGATTATTTCAGTTTGATTGTTTGTTTGATGAGGGCTTAACAGCACCACAACAACGAGGGTCAAATTGTGCATGAGAGGTTAAATCATTCTAGAGGTACAGTAGGAAAGCAAGAAAACAGGGGAAGATTGAGAGAAATACAAGAACTAAAAAGTCAGAAAGTTGGGATCCAGAGAAGAGGTGCATGGGTGAAAAAAACAAAGTAGAGAGGGAGGTGGGAGAGAAGGACTAAATTTGTAGAGGGAGATGAAGGAGATGATTTTATCTGGAGAGTTTTTGTGGACGAACTCGGCAATTAAGTTGTGGTGAGTGATTATTTCAGAGCATCTCAGAGATATTACGCTACTGATGTAAACAAAACGTGGTATTTCATTCAATCACCATATTCGACATATTAAGCGCCCCTGCTCTAATAAGCGCTCACCCAACATTTATTGACTAATAGGCCTTACATAATTTATTTGATAAATTTGAAGACTTAAGATAAGTTTTGTTTCATTCTTTGCTGATTTTTTGTCTGACACTCACAAAGTTTTTGTGGTGGATATTGTGGGGCTAGTATTGGACCAGTTCCCACAATGCAGTTCGAATAGCATACTATACGTCCAGACCCCTAGCATTGCTGTTTCACAGGGGTGGTCCATCCTCCCCCTGGGGTACACCATGCCTCTCATGAAAAAAAAATGTAAAAACCTAATCTTACTTAACCTTATAAATGAAATACCTTACATGGATACAGAACACAGCATGATAGCATAGTAAGCAATTGTCTTGTTTGGCTCATGAATGGTCCTTATCAGTCAGAATAGTTTCATTCTGAGGTATGATTATAGCTGAAATCCCAGAGTTTCTTCACCATGGGATTGAGCCCCTGGACTCCATACCGAAAAGACGCAGCGCTTCGTGCGCGCATTAATATGCCCCTCAACAAGTCTAGCACTCTGCCCCCAACTCAAATTTCTGCTACATGTAATTTGTAATAAAGACCTACAGGGATTTCTTGTTAATCCATACTGAAAGCCCTTTATGGTGGTTATTCACGGTTTCTTTGACATACAGTAAGTACAGTACTACCCCTGGACAGGACGGTTCCTTTAATTGGATAATTCATCACTCAAGTTTTGTTCTTTACATTAATTAATTTGCCTTTAAAAGCCCAAGTTAAATTATTATATTTTTGATTTGGGTTTTGTATTTTTAGGCTTCTACGAGCGCCGAGCTCCGTATTTCCAAACATATGGTAAAATAAAATATGTAACACCCATCACAAATTGCGTGACAGGTGTACTTGTATGGTGTTTCTTTTTAAGTACACTCATAGCCCCTCTGGTGTATTTCCCCCTCCCGTGACTCTCTCCTGGCACTGGGTGGCATCCAACTGTCCAGTAATCCGCACTAGCACTCGGCCCTGAGGGTGGGGCGCTTTTACAATAGAGGGCACTATAAACCCCTTCTTGTTGTAATACTATGCACATTGAGCATGTGCTAATGCTTCATTAATACCATGCCTTTTATTGCGTACAGATTTTAAGCAATCGATAAATAAAAGGAATTAAGCTTTTTTAAAAAAAACCTATTTTCTCTGCTTCTTTTAAGAGAATTTGGATTATATTCGGATTAAATCTTTATCCGAGTATAATCCCTATTCTCTTACACATTTGCACATAGGCCTCTATTCGTGTGTGAGCATGGGGTAGCGTATAATGCAACATATTATGGCAGCATATTATGGCAGCATACTGTGGAACACTTCAAAGCAAGTATATTTCAGTACATTTACGAGCTTGCTTCAATGTATGCTAGTTTTACGTGAGCAGTACTGTAATGACAACGTTCGTGGGTGAGTCAAGGATCTGTCATTGTCATTAAATGGTTAGTCAAAACTGTATTTTTAGGCGAGTCAATATTATGCAATGATGTGTCTGTTTTACTACGCAGGGGTGCGTCATAGACACTAAATGTAGGATGCACACTTGGGACATTGACGTACCTTTCACGGGGTCGAGGGGTCCGTCTTACAATTGACAGGTACATATGTATCTTCTTTAATTAAGCTATAAAAGTTCTTCCAACATGAATATGCATCATTCTTTAGTTAGGAAAACGTTAGTACTAATTTAGGCCTACAATCTACGCAACTTCACTGCATTGTTCACATTAAGGTGCGGGATTGCAAGATTCCTGAACATGTTATCAAATTCCTGCTCAAAAAATATTTCAGGGGAAAATTCCCACAAAAGCAAAATATCAAAAAACTGCCAAAAAATCCTAAATCAAAGCCCCCCCCCCCCCCCCCTTTCCTATTCTCCCACAAACAGGTCAAATTTGGAATTTTTCAGCCTAGGTTTGTTATTTTGGTGCTATCCTTAGGTATTTCTGTTATTTCTCCAAAAGAAATCCCTCCAGGTTTTCCAAACTACCCCCTCCCACAAAAAAAAACATTACACAAGAGGAGAAAAGCTTAGTATGAACACTGTTTCACTGCCCATCCAGGGATACTGCATGGGATGCATACAATTACACGTAAGATTCTTTAACATTGATAATTCAGATTAAGCTTACACACCATTCACCTTGGAAGTTCGCAAGTTCGGGATATTTTTCGAGAGTGAACCTGCATTCATGTTCTTAGTGTTACTCTGCCTACAGTTTACGGACAAAACCAGAAATAGTACAGGGCCATGATGCTTTGTATAAACCTGAACGATAATTCAAAATTTAGGATATTATTTATATTGTTTTGCCTAGACCTAGTTATAATATCAAAACCCACGTACACTTATGTTATCACTGGGAGTGGGACATTTGGTTTGTGTAGGTAGGTTGTTGCAGATACCGTGTTTCCAATTCGAGTCACACTTAAGCAAAATATATTTAGCAAAATGAATTTTCCAAAATGTGATAACTTTACTTCCTTTATGCACAGTCTGTTGGGATTTCACACTCTTCATTTGATTATCTGAAAAAAATGTTCAATTTACAGTGTAGTTGCCTTTTAACAGAAAATTTTTGCCAAAGTTTAGATCCACCGATAGTTTCTTGGTTGCCATGTTTCAAAACTTTTGTTAGAGTGTCATGCCTGCGCTTGTACTCAGGGTTTCGTCATTGTACTAATGGGTGGATACATTTTCTGCGCGGCATCTACAGTATGTGTCGTCTTTATAATCAGTAAATATTTATTCAACCTTTTTTTCTGTTTTAGAGCTTTTTAACGAAAGTGAACGATAGTTAATTGTATTTCTTTGCATAATTCAAATTATTCTTCACCTTGTATTTCTATGATCTGACAAAAATGTAAAATGGACCCTGCAAAGAAATGCAAATGCCATTGCAATTAGCCTGACAGTAGTCACATGACTTGGTAGACAAATGACTCATATTTGAACTTTGACATCTTCACAACTTAACGCTGTAGAGTGCGAAGAACAGACAGAGAAAGTGTGCCAAGAATCATCTGAATTTGCCTAGTCGGGATGATATTTTGTCGGATTTTTGTTCATGGAGCATCGTAACTTAGAATGGAAATGATAACTTGGTTCGCTGCATTAGGACTTGTGAATAACTCTGGTCAGGCTGTGAATCAGAAAAGACAGCAATCAGTGAATGTCAGCCAACAAGAAAAAAACAGATCAGTGGGGAAGTAAAGGGCCTGGAACGTGGTATATGACGAATAACTAGCATAGGCCTAGGCCCAAGTTAACTTAGGCCAGGGACAACCATCCATACGTCTAACTCGTAATATATTGTACACGGCCTACACACAAACACTAGCCTAGGCCTACAACAACAATTGCAATGGAATGACACACACACAGTAAAGCGTCGCGACACTGGCAGAGTAACTATGGGTCAACGTCTCGGTTTAACTTACGAAGGTAAACGAAATCTCGCTGTGGCCTAAATGTCTTCTTGACTGAAACTGCCTGAAATTTAATATATGGTACTTACAAAGAATAGCAAATCAAAGGATTATCTTGATGTTTAATCTAATCCGCGTCCATGCAAATCATCGATCGCGACAACAACCAATTCATTCCGATAATGCGATATCCAGCTAGCTCGCACTAAATTTGAGGGCGGTATAACAATTGACGTTTGGTCACGTGATAAGAATTTGTCATGGAGATAATACACCACATGAATATTAATTATTTTGGGCGATTCTTCTGAAAAATATCATCTTTATGTCTTAGTAGAGGACATTATGCTCATGTTCCGTGACCATACAAAAATTATAAATATGGAAGAAAAAGTGTGTGAGTGTGGGAGGAGGGAGGGAGGAAGTGGGAGAATGGGCACTACCCTCACTGTTTTCCAGATGTATATTTTTCTTTGTTGATGTGTTATATTTTAAAACACACACACCCACACACACACACACACACACACACACACGCACACACAACCTCACAGTGAAACCAATATGCCCAGAATCCAATTAAATCAAATTTCGATATCTGTCAAAATATTTCCCAGACTCCCACTATTCGTGTCTTCAGACTATAGAACTTTCACCCCTTTTTTAAGACTTAAAGATCCTCACTTTGTTCAATATTTACAGATTCCAAATAGGTGTATTTATGTATAAAGCCACTACCAAATCTTTTGCCTAATTTGCTTTGCAGCCTCTTTAGTTTTAATAAGTTCAGACATCCATGACCATTTAGGCACTTGAGTAATTTACATGTGTACAGTATTTGCTCCGACATTCAAGAAAAGTCTTTCAGCTTCTTGATACTATGATAAGAAAAGCCCCATCAGTTTCTATCTTTCAAAGAAAATTGAAGCTATTAATTTTGTATACTCATTAAACACTATTGTCAAATGTCTGTACCTTAAGTCAATTATTTTTTCTCAGCAATTGGTGCGCGTGTGTGGAGGGGGCCTTTTGGATTCTGGAAGGGAAGAGGGATTAGATTACATCTTAATATGCCTATCATCTTGTACTATTTATGTACCATGATAAAGGAGGGTAAAAAGGGTATTAGTCTAGGTCTATTCTATATATGTCTATATATTTATTTTTCCTGTATATATATATATATATATATATATATATATATATATATATATATATATATATATATATATATATATATATATATATATATATATATATATATATATATATATATATATATATACATATATATATATATATATATATATATATATATATATATATATATATATATATATATATATATATATATATATATATATATATATATATATATATATATATATATATATATATATATATATATATATATATATATATATATATATATATATATATATATATATATATATATATATATATAGATATATATATATATATATATATATATATATACATATATATAAGTTTTCATTATCATATGTTTCTTTATTTGTTTGTACAGGGGGTCTGCTTTGTAAGAGCAATAACTCGTTTAGACCTCCTCCACCAATCATCTTTTTATCTGATTGTACCTAAAGCTTTGTTGTTATATTCTCCTAATTAGTGTGGAAATCAATCAATCAAATCAAATCAAATCAAACCACTCAGGGACGGACTGGGAGGCGGAAATATTCAAGACCAGACTTGCCAACGGCACACAATAATTGGAGGGGGGATTTTAAGTCCGGAGGGCCGCCCCCAGCGATTTAAGGTCATTCAACAATATAAGACACGATTTTAGAAGACATTTGAAAAGTTTCTAATCTGCTGCACGGGAACTATTTCATTGGTTTACTAAGTCCGTCGGACATCGTTTTCTATGCCTGATAGTACATCTTATTTTGGATGGACGCAGAATGCGCATCTGTAAAATTCCAACCAGTACTCTTATAGGTTGACTTGTGCGCCGGCGCCACCGGCGCACAAGTCTATCGGACCGCGTCCGCTGGACCTATTGACCAGACCGCTCCTACTCCTACTTGATAATTAGATAATAAGATTTTTATCATTTGAAACAAGTAAAGTTACATAGAAAAATCACACAAAATAGCTCCTGTTGACCCGGGATCAGGGACCGTGGAGACAGCCCCTGACTCCCACACTCAAGTTATATTATACGTAATATGACCAGGGAGAATTTCAGTTCCCAAGTTCCCAATTTTTCCAGTTAGGAGGTAATATTGGGAAATAAAAACATAAAATTAAAACAATTGGCAAAATTGAAGAAAAATTTGGTATAATTAATTAAAATTTTGAACAAATTTTCAACAAATATCCCAAAAATTGACAAACATTGTTCAAAATTGAAGAAAATTGCTTGAAATGAATGAGTTTTTCCAGAAATGAACGATATTTTCCAAAAATTGACAAAAAAATCCTTAATATTGAAAATGAAGAACATTTTCCCGGAATGTGAAAAAAATTGCCCAAAAGGGAACAAAATTTCCCTAAAATTGATATACAATTGATAAACAATAGTCATCAAAATTTTAATTGAAACTGTCCAAGAAAAAATTGAAAAATTCCCGAAATCGAAGAAAATTAAAAAAAAATGAAGAAAATTCCCTTAAATTGATATAAAATGAGTAGCGACCAAAATTTTAAGAAAGGTGCCGCGAACTGCCGAAAATGATAGAAATTTCCCAAAAATGAAGGAAATTTCCGAAAATTGAAAAAAAAATTCTGATTAGTAGCAACGTTAACGTCAGGGATGGAACTTAATCTACCAGTGCATTTTTTTTTCTTCCATTTACGTTGGGGAATTTAGGGGTTTCTTCTTGCCCCCCCCCCCTTCCCCACTCCCCCTTCCTCCTGAGGTGACCCTCCTTATGCCCTTGCCTATTATTTGCTGTCAGTGTTGGCCTACAGCATGGTTAACCTGAATCTGATGGCGCCTTTTATTTTCGCTATCTATTTCTTCACCCCCTTCTTCATTAATTGCTCCGCGGTCCCAGAGATTTAGCCAGGCGTAACTCAAGGAGGGTGTGGGAGGTGTTACACACCCTAAAAATTATTTCGTAGGGCAATTCCAATTTTGAGTATTTTGTCGGGGGAAAAAATGGCCCAGTATTGAAGAAAAAATGTTTGTTTCTTTGCAACTTTTGAAAATGCTCTGGATATAATATCAGTTGTTTTGTTGGCCGGATACCGATCTAAGTCCTGCAAAGATGTAGATTCATTGGATGTATTGTATCAGAGCATAACAGATTCGCGCTTTTACATCAGCGATGGTCGGTTTTTGTTCGAAAATCGAACATCTCAAGGCCACCGAAATTTTACGAATCACTGCCCTCACGCTCCGTAGATACACTATACGATTATACATACACTGTACGTACGGACTTGATTTCGGGAATGGTTGAAGAGGACATAGAAAGTACAGTAGTTGAGAAATATTGAATGAGGATGCTGCAAGTAGCAATGTCGTATGTTGGGGCACAACATTGGCATGGTATACCTCAGTCAAAATCATTTAATCAAAATGGGCTAAACAAAGACCATTTATAGCATTTTGTTAATCTAAGGCAACAATTTGCATATTTTATGCAAATTTTGTGATGTTTGAAGGCAACCTTGAAATTTTCATTTTTATTTTTGTACTCTTACTCGTACTCAGGAAATTAAAATGTGAGGTACTCGTACTCTTACTCATGGCTTTGGGACTCATTCTCGTACCCAGGTCCTATACTCGTACTCACGAAAATGTACTTGACTACAACTTGGTCCATAAACCTGTAAACACAACAAACTCAATTGCCTAAAGTTTTAGAATTTTCAGGGTATAATTCTCCTCTGTCTGTTTAGGAATGGTAACCAGGCCAAATGCTTATCTGACTAGATTTCAACATTTCTCCTTTTCATCAATTACATTTTACAATTACATTTTGCAATTACATAGCACTCTCCTCAACACACTTCACTCTCAGTTTGGAATTGCTGGTGACATCCAACAATGGCTTATATCCTATCTACCGTCTAGAAAGCAACATGTTTTTGTTAAAGGTGCTAGATCTCAAAAACTTTCCGTTGGACTGTGGCGTACCTCAAGGCAGCTGCTTGGGTCCCATATTATTCTTGTGTTGCGTTTCTCAACTCTTCAGTATTGTGTCAGTGCATATCCCACAAGCCCATGGTTATGCTGATGATACTCAGCTTTACTGCTCATTCACTGCTGGCTCTATCTCAGAGAAAGAAGCAGTCGGGGCAATACAATATTTCATTACTGAAATAAGGTCTTGGATGGTCAAGAATAATCTCATGATCAATGACTCCAAGACTAAATTTCTTCTATTTGGCACTCGTCAGCAATTAGCTAAAGCTGGAGTCCAATCTATCAAAGTTGGTGATGCTGAAATAAAACCATCTCTTAGTGTAGCAAATTTGGGTGTTTATTTAGACAATCACATGTCTATGAATATTCATATTGGGAAAGTTTGTTCCAAAGCTTATCACGGTCCTTATAGCATTCGTCAGATAGCCAAATGTAGATTCCATGAAAACCCTTATTAATGCATTTGTTATAAGTCACATTGATTATTGTAATTCATTTCTTGTTGGACTACCTGATTATCAACTTTACAGAATTCAAAGAATACTTAATGGTGCTGCTCGGTTGATTTTCAAGTGCATTTAAGGCCTTGCTCCAAAATATATATGTGAAATGGTAGTTGAAAAACCATCCCGCTATGACTTTCGTTTCAAGTCCCCATTTGCTCCAAAATATTTATGTGAAATGGTAGTTGAAAAACCATCCCGCTATGAATTTCGTTTCAAGTCCCCATTTGTTCCCCGTATTAAGCATACAACTCTTGGCGAAAGGGCCTTTGCTTATAAAGGTCCTTGGTTGTGGAATTTACTCCCAACTGAACTCAAATGTATTGATAATGTATCCCTGATCTCCTTCAAAACTAAGCTTGAAACTTTTTTTGTTTAAAAAGACATTAACCTAATGTGCAGCTTGATCCATTGTAATTCTATTTATGTTGTCATTTCTGTATTCTTATTTTTGTTTTCGTATCTAATTTCCTTGTATGTAAAGCGCTTTTGAATGTTTTTACAAAATTAGCGCTATATAAATTGTGTATTATTATTTTGGAGTTTTGTGCACTTGTTGATTTTAAGCCATATTCGGGTATTAAAAACAATCCTTCAGACCAAGTTTCACCTATGTACGTCTAGGCAAAATTTTGCAAGATTTTCTCAGTTTTCAAGAGAACTTATCCCTCTGCCCGGTAAGATATGGTAAACCTATATATAATGTTTATCTGAGTAGAATTTAGCATGCAAATTTAAAACTGTTTTCTCATCACTTATTGTTCCGAACTTCACTGTCAGTTTGGGTTGATTTTCGGCCATTTGGGGACAATTATACGAAATGTTCATAGCTTCTGCAAATGGGGGCTTCGTTCCTTGGACCTCTTCCAAGGGGCTTCTGATGGGTTAATACCCTTGCTTCGCCCCAGGACCCCACGATTTTTAATTTACATTTTGGAACTTTGTGTTGATATTAAGCAATTTTGGAGCATCAAAATCAATTGTCAGACCAGGGCTTCACCATGAACCCCACAATTTTGTCCGATTTATCCTCAATTTTCAGGAGAAATTTATCTTTTGCCTTTTTAGAAATGGTAGAGAGATACTGTGGCTCAGTGGTTACGGAGTCATGCTTGTATTCAAGAGCTACAGAGTTCGATTCCCGTCGTGAGCGCTGCATTGTGTCTGCCTGAATTTTCAGACACTTTAATTTTATTTTAGTTCTCTGTTCTTCTCTTTCCAATTCTTCATGTATTGTAAGTTGTTCAGTTTCTGCCCTCCGTCGTGCAGCCTTTGCCTCGGCTTCTTCAACTCGTAGCCTGATAATTTTCCTTTGTGGTTTTAATCTTTCTTATTTTAAATTGTCTAAGTTCAGTTTCCTCTTGCTGATCAAGTAGAAGGGCTTTTGCTTGGATTCTTGCTCTTTGAGCTGCGGCATTGGCACGGGCGCTAGACGCACTTGATACTTCAGAAGCTGCTCTTGAACTGAAAGCCTGAGAGACGCTATCTTCTAAATCGACTGACCTTTGATTTGCATGTAACAATATTTACCTCCGGCTCATATGAGGATATTTTCCATATCACCATAATGATGTTCATAAAAATCTTTCTTGCCTGTTTCAAACGCAGTTATGTGACATGTCAAATTTAGAAAAAGCTTCTTCAAAATACTCTAGATTGTTCGTTGCCTCAGACATGATAAGGGGCTCCTTTGGGGCGATTCTATCAAACTGCTAATTTTACGCTTAATTAGATGCATACCCCCTCAAGTACGGCACAAAACATGAACACGTTCTGCTTTAATATATTTTGCAATGTTTGGATTGAGTTGCTTTGGCCTCAAATTGAGACGAACACCACGACTAACAGTTCCCGGATCACTATATGCACTTCAAATTGTTCATGCTTTCGTTGGTACCTTACGATACTTCGACTTGACATGTTTGAAATATAGACCCAGGTTCTAAAATTATTCATGCTTTCGTTGGTACCTTACGATACTTCGACTTGACATGTTTGAAATATAGACCCAGACTATGGCCTATCCCTACTTCACACAAACTTGTTTTGTATCTTCAACTACTGTAATTCTGGTACTTAAACATAAACACACGCCTCATTTGTGATGGTTTGATCGTTATTCCATTAATCTGCAAGCAAGCTGTCCAAATCATATCGCAATCCAAATACAGTAACGTTAGTGACATTATAATCCACTTTCCAAATGATGTCATAACTTTGTAATCTAAATAATGTCATAACTTTGTAATCCAAATAGGCCTGCCTAATGTTATAACTTCGTAGGCCTAATCCAAATGATGTCATAACTTTGTAATCCAAATTGTGTCATAACTTCGTAATCCAAATAGGCTAGGCCTAATGTTAAGACTTTGTAGGCCTGATCCAAATGATGTTATAACTTTGTAATCCAAATTGTGTCATAACTTCGTGATCCAAATAGGCCTAGGCCTAATGTTAAAACTTTGTAGGCCTAATCCAAATGATATCATAACTTTGTAATTCAAATAGTGTCATAACTTCGTAATCCAAATAGGCCTAATGTTAGAACTTTGTAGGCCTAATCCAAATAATATCCAAATCTTGTAGTAACTAAGATCCAAATCGTACAAAACAATATGTTGTTTAGCACACCCAAAAATACAACGCTGTTGATTATTTCTTTTTATGACTATTAAATGAAATGGACAAAATGATGACCAGATGTTGCCGAAGTGGTCACACAAGAATTGGATGAGCTGTTCCAGGAGAATAAAATGACAACAAAAGAAAAATTGTAGGTTGTGTACATTATATTATGAAGAGCGAGTTCTGCCAGTCTCATAAAAACAAAAAAATATTCAATGCATTTACAAAGCTCTAAAAACTATAATGTTCATGGATTCAACAGTTATGAGGACAACTTTGAAATTTAAAAAAAGCTAGATGCAGGACAACACGACACTTCTCACATCATCAATGCTTTTGAATGATCATGTTGTAATAGTGCCCCATCAATTAACAGTTTTAAGTCAAGGCTAAATGTGTTTTGAAATGATCACTTGTTAAAGTTCAACCCTGACTGCCTGTAACTGCTGGCTCTTGCCCACTTCATGTTTGAAGTATTCGAAAAATCTGTCTGCAAAACTGCAAGCCATGATCTGTAGAAGGAACGCAACAAGTCTACATGACTTTCTTATCTCAACCTTGGGCAAGAAATGAGCCAAAATTCTACCGAAAACAATAAGTATAAGTATATGCCTGGGAATGCTCCGCATACCCTCGTATTTTATATATGAAATGCCCAATTTTATATATGAAATGCAAAATTCATATATGAAATTGTTTTCTCACATATAGAACAAAAGCATTTAATATAAGTTAATAATATAAAATATTAATGATTTAGTTGAATAAGTATCACCTATGGAATGAAATTCACATATTTCTCATATAATTCAACTATGTGTAAAATTTCAAATTGTATATGTCAAATGGCCAAAATCACACATGTTTCCTATATGAAATGCACGTTTTCCACGTGCATTTCATATATGAAATATGTGTGAAATTTTTTGTCAGGTTGAATTATAACAAGTCCGGAAAAAAAAAGAAAAAAAAAAGTATTATCGTGATAATAATAATTATATACAATAATGATAAGCTCAACAAAGCTTGACGGGCTGGTCTTTACTTGTTAAACTTTAACTATATTTCATGTAATGCTTGAGTAGAGAGGCAGTTCCGACTCAATCTCCAAGCAGTGGGAGGAATGGCAAGTTACTCCTGTTTTTAAAGCTAGTCACAAGCTCACCGAGCCCCTTCGAAGTCTAGAGACGTATACTCAGTCAAATTCTCCTGCAGCCTCAGCATATGCCCACTCCCTGCCTTGCGTTGGCATGCAGGTGGCTTAGCCTTGGGTTGATGTCAAAATTTGATGTGAATGTGAAGACAAAAAATGTGAAAAGCACAAAATAGAAATGCCTACCTTTAGTGAAATTTGCAGATCGAGGTTAAGGTTCTTTTAGTCATTTTGCATAGGTTTCCAACCACAATTAGCAGATTTACTCAAAGTTGCAAATTTTCTTGATTAAATGGTTCACAAAAGTAGGGGCGGATGGGTGTTTTCCCCAGCTTTGAGAGTGGGGGCCCCTGTCCCTTTTCCCCTATCTATGCCTGTCATGCATTCTATGTGAAAATATTTATTTCTTACCATTGATCTGTCCTTTCTGCGCAAGTGAAAGAGTGGTATTTTCTTCAGGACACTTTGTGGCATGGGGTTAACAAGAGTTTACTGGTTTTACGTGTCTCTACCTCCTTGGCTGGTGTATATACACTCTGTTTACACCTCTACAACCATAACCTGTTCCACAAAAGCAGATCACTGAAGTCTATTCTTACTGCAGACTTTAGGGGCACGCATCGCGGGATCTGCAGGGAATATATTCTGAGAATGTATGGGTATGATACAATAGCTTCATATGTAGCAAGAAATATAGAAGTGCGGGATACAAGATTTGCTTGAAATTCTAAGAACTTTGGTTTACGACTATGACTTCATACTTAAAATGTATTAATCGTTGGGAAATTTGATAATTATATTGACGTTGTTCTCTGTCTATCTAGCATATTAAAAAACATTATTTCAATCAATTTTGTTGAAAATTTGTGAATCCCCCCTCTCCTCCCTACAGTATTGTCGTTTTCCCTGTAGGTACCCCTCTACCCCCTACAATTGACTTAATTCCTCTACTGTAGGGTAGAGGATCGCCCTACGAGTGGCAGCCTTGCCCATCCATGCGTACCAATACAATACCTCGACCGTATACCCAAAGGTAGCATAACACAAATCTATTTGCTACAGTATAAGAATCATATGGCAAATCCCTAACACAGACCTATCAGCTGTTGAGTTATTGTGTGTCACATGACTTGCATACTAAAGGTCGTACTTACTGGAAACTCAATAACTCCCTCTGTAATGATAAAGTGCTATGTTCAAGATTGATTCCACTTATACAAATATGGAAGGATGAAGTGAAAGATTTTTCTTATGCTAGGATGCAATGGGAATGGATGAATAAGATGTGCCATTATTGTCAAAAGTATTCTAAAGATAAGATGAAACAAAATAAAAGTTTGATCGCTGATCATACAAATAGGATAATTCAGTTGAATATTAGCATCAATGGTGAGTTGTGCCTCTCGGTAAGAGACTCCTTATATATGCATTTGAATGACACAAAGGGCAATTTAGAAGATTTACATAATAAAATGGCAGAGGGTGTCATAATCAGAGCTAAAGCTAATTGTTTTAAATAATGGTGAAAGAATACAGCATACTTTGTCTCTCTGGAGAAATATAGAAAGTCACATACAATTGTTCGTAAGTTAATTATAAGTTTTATGTGAAATTTTGGAGTCATATTGGTAATTATGTGGTTAATTCTACCTTGTCTTAAGAAACTTACTTTGGCTGTCTGTACAAAATCATATTAGGTATACAATTCTCCTGTTTATAAATCACTAAAAGAAGAAAAGTCCAAAATATATTTCAGACTTATGTATTTATACCTCTCTCATTATCTAAGGTCCAGCTTTCAACTTTTGTTATCTAAAAATAAGTCAAAGCATTCTTTGGGGATAGGTCCTTCATTGTTTTTGCCCCTCACCTTTGGAACCGACCCCCTTTGGAACCCCTTAAAAGCTCTCTAGATTTCAAAAGAAATCTAAAATTCCATTTAATAGCAAAAGCTTTCACATTATTTTGTACCTTTTTCATTGATTGTATTATTATTATGTGTTATTTGTAGGCCCTTGTATTATTATGTATTATTTGTGTAGGTCCTTGTATTATTATGCATTATTTGTAGACCCTTGTATGATTATGTGTTATTTGTAGGTTCTTGTATTATTATGTATTATTTGTAGGCCCTTGTATTATTTGTAGGCCCTTGTATTATTATGTGTTATTTGTAGGCCCTTGTATTATTATGTATTATTTGTAGGCCCTTGTATTATTATGTGTTATTTTTAGGCCCTTGTATTATTATGTATTATTTGTAGGCCATTGTATTATTATGTATTATTTGTAAGCCTTGTATTATTATGTATTTTTGTAAGCCCTTGTATTGTTATGTATTATTTGTAGGCCATTGTATTATTATGTATTATTTGTAGGCCCTTGTATTATTTGTAGGCCCTTGTATTCTTTTGTATTATTTGTAGGCCTTGTATTATTATGTATTATTTGTAGGCCATCGTATTATTATGTATTATTTGTAGGCCCTTGTATTATTATGTATTATTTGTAGGCCTTTATATTATTATGTATTATTTGTAGGCCCTTGTATTAAAATGTATTATTTGTATGGGCCCGTGTATTATTATGTATTATTTGTAGGCCCTTGTATTATTATGTATTATTTGTAGGTCCTTGTATTATTATGTATTACTTGTAGGCCCTTGTATTATTATGTATTATTTGTGTAGGCCTTTGTATTATTATGTATTATTTGTAGGCCCTTGTATTATTATGTATTATTTGTAGGCCCTTGTATTATTATGCATTATTTGTAGGCCCTTGTATTATTATGTATTATTTGTAGGCCCTTGTATTATTATGTATTATTTGTGTAGGCCTTTGTATTATTACGTATTACTTGTAGGCCCTTGTATTATTATGTATTATTTGTAGGCCATTGTATTATTATGTATTATTTGTAGGCCCTTGTATTATTGTGTATTGTTTGTAGGCCTTAATTGTATTATTATGTATTATTCTGTAGGCCCTTGTATTATTATGTATTATTTATAAGCCCTTGTATTATTATGTATTATTTGTAGGCCCTTGTATTGTTATGTATTGTTTGTAGGCCCTTTAATTTTTAAATGTTAATTGCACCATGAACATTCTGTGAATGGTATGTATGCAATGAGTCTATTATTATGAATATGATTGAGATGATGATAATCATATTGTGAAAAATATATCAAAGGTGACTTAAATATAGGTATTTGAATTTCACACAGATTATATATGTAGATGTTATTTTTCTGCATTCTTTCAATGATAATAATTGCAAAGACTTCATAGCAATGGAATGAAGTTGTAAATTATAAGTAAATGCAGGGTGCAATGGGGAAAATGGAAAATAACAAAACAAATAGTGGAGAGGCTTACCACCCAGAAGCAGGGTAGGGAAAAACTGCACCTTTCTTCTTAATTGGGGGCTGAAATTGATAAATTATTAAGATAAAAATGCAAAATGTGATTAAATGACAAAATATTTTAGTTAAATTTTCCGAAAATTAACTAAACGTTTCCGAAAATTGGCCAAATTGTTCCGAAAATTAGCCAAAATTTCCCCAAAACTGGTCAAAATTTCCCCAAAACTGGTCAAAATTTCCCCAAAACTTTAGTTTAAAAATCAAACTTGGTATCATTTGCGTTGTTCATGGAGAAAATATTCAAATTTGGACAACATTAAACAATAGAGAGAACGAATAGCACATGATACAATATCCAAACACAAACAAGGTGTGGTAATTGCTCTGCAGGGGTTATAATCAAATAGTGTTGTTGGGTATTTATGCAGAGTAACTGCACACCACCACTACCCAACTGACACGCTTTGCTATACATACTTAATGCTTTCACATTTTTTTATGCGAAGGCCATGTAAATGTGTGCTAAACAGTCCTTAAAACGTTTTATTTCAATTTAGAGTTAGTTGATCAAAGTTTCAGTTCTGTTGAGAGTGAATTTAAGCATAGTAGGTTGCAATCGTGCCCCATGGACCTTTTTATACAAATTGTTCTACAAGTTCATCCAATGCTGACCTCTAGCTCCCCACCCCCTCCCTTTCTTTACTCCCTAAATCCACCCCTCCTCCAGGAATATTGGAGGATTTACATAATGTTTGGTAGGCACATTTCAAATGTTACCTTCACTATAGCATCACAAATAAACAATTTTGGGACCATTGTATAATAATGCAATTTGTGGGACCCATTTCCTTAAATATGATCATTGTCTGCTTTACACAAATCAGAACCTTTTTTTCAATTTTCCTAGATGATTTTCTCTATTTTTACGGGCTAAGAAGGATTAGTCACCCCATAAACAGCCCAAACTAACATCATCATCACCACCACCACAACAAAAGATTATAAGACGCCCAGAGTTAGTAAAGAACTTATCAATGTTGACCTTGAAATTGTAAAGAGAATTGAAGCTAACTACCCACTAAGGCAACTATGAGAAGTAAAGCTAACTACCCACTCAGGCAAACCATTCCACTCATTAACAAATCTTTGTGAAAAGCTCAAACACCAAATAACTATCCATGAGATCTCTTTGGTCAACTTTAAACTGTTACCACGTGTCACATGAGGATTAGCTGAAACATGCAAGAAATAACAGGAAGTCGAAGCATCACTACCAGATAGGAACTTTAAAACCTGAATCATATCGTCACGTACTCTTCTCAACTCGAGCATGGTCAAACCAAGACTTCGCAACCTAGATTCATAAGAGAGATTCCTTACTTCAGGAATAAGTCTAGTGGCTCTTCGCTGAAAGTGCTAAAAAAATGAACTTATCCTTCTCATAAAAAGGACTCCAAGCCTAAATAGCATACTCAAGTGAGGACCTGACTAACTGCTTATACAAATTAAGAACAACCTCTCCACCAAGAAAACACACATTTCTTCTAATCAAACCAAGCATCCTATTTGCCCTTGCAGCTGCTAAAGCACACTGTTTAGAAGGCTTCCGATTGCTAGTAATGATAACACCTAGATCCCTTTCTTGATCAACACAACCAAGATTTGAACCACTCATGCAGTAATCAAAAGCCAAATTGTTCTGACCAAAGTAAATAACTTTGCATTTTTCAACATTGAATGACATCTGTCATGTTTGGGACCAAGAAACTAACTGATCAGTTTGCAAAAGTGAAGAATCCCTAGCATCATCAAGAATCCTGTACAGCTTAGTGTCATCTACAAATATAAAAATCCTGGAGCCAAGGGACACATCAATATCATTAATGAAGATTACGAATAGAAGCAGACCCAATACAGAACCCCGAGAAACACCACTTGTAACCTTCTTCCATGGAGATACTTCACCATTAACAACAACTCTTTGTGACCTGTCAACTTAACCAAGAATATATCCAACTGGCGCACTTTCCCTCCACCAAGTGCTCTTGTTTTCATCATGAGCCTGCCTAACGGAACGTTATCAAATGCTTTTTGGAAATCTAAATAGATAACATCCACATTATGACCAGAATCAACTAGTTTAGTAACATCATCAAGAAACTCCAATAAATTAGAAGCACAAGACCTCTTAGGTAAGAACCCATGCTGGGATAAATTCAACAAATCACTGACCAGTAAATGATCTAGTACAACATCCTTAACAATTGACTCCATGACCTTGCACACAACACTTATAAGACCAACTGGCCTATAGTTACAAGGCAAACCTTGGTCACCCTTTTTAGAAATAGAAGTGACATTAGCAATTCTCCAATCACTAGGAACAACACCAACATCAAAGCACTTTGAAAAGATAATACTCGGGGGAACAAAAAGAACACTCAAGTAAGACAGCATATGTTTATGTTAATATGGTCATTTTTATACTGTGCTGTCTAACAGTTGAAGGAAAAAGAATATAGGGCCGAGGGCTTTTTTAGTCACAAAAGGATACCAAGAGTCTACCAAAAATTGTCCAGTATGCAAAGGGAGTAACTATAAGGAAGTAGGGACTCCGTCCTTTTTCTGAGAATTCCTTACTATTGTTTATGCGTTCATGTTTTCTTTGGGACTAGGAAATTGGGCATTATAGGGCTACCCATACTGATTTTCTACCTGGTAGGCCCCTATATGCCACCATCATTTCTCTGGCGACCTAAAGCTTAAAATTAGCCTCCTCACATGTTACATGAAATCATATACCAGACTAAATGATCAAAATCTGCATCTTTCCAGGGCAGATTACGACTTCAATTTTTTTCGGATCAAGATCCTAGTGGCATCGCCAGAGATTTTAAGTTTGGGCATCTTGAAAAATGGGGGAAGGGCGTGTAATGTACTCTTACGCGAGTTTGTATTTCAGTCGGACAAAATGAAAATGGTCAAAGTTAAAGAAAACATTAAAGTTACCAGATCAAAATATTAACACATGAAACTAAAACTTTGATGCTTTAGTTAACCAAATTACTTTCTTATTTAAAAAAATTTATTTTCATGTGGGCCTGACCTGTAAGATAAGGGTCCTTTTGATAAAAGAACCATAAACTGAAGCGGGACCATTTTGTTGAGCATGCAAACCTATGTAATGGCGATTTCGTTGTCTGGCCTGGCCGTCCACAGTGTTTCCTAAGATTTCCTCAGAAATGATAAGTTTTTTGAGAATTTCTCAAAATGTTAAAAATTCTTCATAGTTCCTCAGAAAAAGTTAAGTTTCTTTAGATATCCTTATGGAAGTTTAGAATTTCCTTACAAAATGTTATGGTTTTTCAGAGACACTAAAGTCATTTGCATACAAGTTATTATATGAACTGACACTTTCATACATAGTATATGCTCAATCAGGAAATGATAGCTAAGATGAGACTTATGGAGCTTATGTGGGGATCTGGGGTGGGATGCCATGCGGGACATGGGGTGGAACAAGGTGGAATGCCATGTCATATGGGACATGGGATGTCATGTGAGACATCGGGTTCCACCCCATTTCAACAAGTCATTTGCATATAACTTATTATATAAAGTGACACTTTCATACATAGTATGCTCAATTAGGGACTGTGATACGACGACGACGAGTGAACACACAATTACAATGACGGGGTCGTCGCCTGCGTATTCGGTTATGATAGTAGCAATGCTATCACGAAACGCTTAATACGGCCCGGACGAGAACACAGGTACGACGTACGGACAGACATAACATCGACAACCAAGTCAATGTCCACGGCCTTTGATGACCAGTTGTGTTGCACTGGCAGGGACTGTGATAGTTAGGATGAAACTTCTTATGGAGTCTATAGGATGTCACGTGGGACATGGGGTGGATGTCATGTGGGACATGGGGTGAGATGCCATGTGGAACAGGGTGGAATGCCATGTGTGACATGGGGTGGGATGCCACAAGTAGCACAAAAGTGTGACTTAGGTTGGGATGTCATGTGTGACATAGGGTAGGAGGCTAGATGGGACATCGAGTAGAAAGCCATAGAGACACGGGATGTGATGCCATGTGGGACATAGAGTAGGAAGTCATTGGGAGGGATACCATGTGGAACATGGTTTGATCCAATGTGGGACATAAGGTGGGATGTCATGTGAGATGTCAGGTGGGAAGCCACTGATGCGGGAAATAAGGTGGGATGCCATTGGGGACATAAGGAGAGGTGCCATGTGGGATACAGGAAGTGATGCCATGTGGGACCCGGGGAGTGATGCCATGTGTACAGCCGATGCATATGGTTACAGTATAGTCATATTATATGAATAAGGGTCGCTCGGCCCTTGGTTTTTTTTCTCTTCATAATGACAAAACGCTTCTGCCTTGACCTTGACACTCTCGCCACGTGACCCACCTGCTACCTTCATTAACCATTCATCAGCCCCAGTCCCCAAAATTATAATCATACAAGCAGGCCACCAATAAACCAGACAGTTGCAAAAATGTTTCCCCTTTCCTCATACACAAGGCGCTCCATGGCCTTGCTGGTACCCTCCATAAGGTCGCACCAGGGACACTCAAGCCACCACCCTCCTCACCACCAAAACCCTAGCTAATACTGGTATAGACGTTACAGTCACCCCCCCCCCCCCCTATTGTTCCCTGAAGTCCAGCAAAGGCGTCATCAGAACCAGATACCTTGCCTACTTGACCGCTGAAGACCTTGTTGAGGAACTTGCCAGCCAACACATTACTAACGCCCATCGTATTGTCCTCAAGGGAGACTGTCGAAAGACCCACCAATACCATCTTTCTGACTTTTGCCAAACCAACACTCCCCTCCCACATTGAATCATGATGTAACTTTTCCAAATCGTAATCATTTGAACCATTTGGTTTTACATACTAATCTTCACTAGGTGTGTAGCAGGGGACCTTTATTTTCCTTACCTTACTTTACTATTTTTAGAGTGAAGGGCTTGGTGGGAAAGGGCGGCGTGGATTGTGCGACCCCGACATCCCCTTGGCTATACCCAAATTTCAAACAACGGGCAATATGCTCTCCCAAATGCATCTGTTAACTATTATACTTTATGTGAAGCATTTTTTTGTTTTTACTAGTCTTTATATGCATTCTTTTTAAGACATGCAGACAAATAAATTTCTTAAAGTACGAAACTATACGTCTTCTTCCTTTTGAGAACATGCTTGATTCGCTTCAGTGGCAAAAAAACAACACTCATAATCAATACAAAGTATTGGTTTTTGTCGTGTAGTAAAAGCGGGAATACACAGCAAACGGATAAATAAAGTAAAATAATGGGAAATGATATAATTATTCATTTTGTATTTTTCAATGTGAAAAAAGCAATATTTACAGTCCTTTCAAAAATTCAAACTTGAAAGCAAGGTGCCCAAAAAGTTTTACAAATCTGTCTTATAAGAAAATAATGCTAACAAGAAAGCAATCCACAGAGTTGCTGATCTTACCACCTTAAGCATACAGCATAATGGGGGAAATAGCAGGGTCACTATAGCTCTGTGACTTTTGATGGATTGCACTGCCCATGCGAGCTCCAGTACAAGCAGATGTTGAGACAGGCCTGGCTATCTTTCTTTGGGCATGTTGATGGGTCGTACTGCCCATGGGAGTACAAACAGACCTTTGACCCCAGAGTCTACGGGGACACAAATTCATGTACCAAGATATCATGGTACAACATAGGGTTGGTATAAGTCTTGCACTTTCAGAATTTTAAGTAGCACAAAAATGTAAACATTAGTACATAATTACCCCCTAAAATCACATATTCGACCTCTGACCCTTGACCTTAATCACCAAAATAGCTTCTGAAATTGTTCACATTTATCGTACCCTATGTATGACACCATTTATGCTCACATCACACGTAACATTCCATTACTATAGGGGGAAATGGTGTAAAAGGTCAATCGCTCCGTGACCTTTGACCTTTTGACCACAGTCTACCGGAAACATTGATGTATCATGGTACAACATAGGGTTCGTAAAGGTTTTGTATTTTGTTAGTTTAAAATGCCACAAAAATGTACAAATTAGTTCATAATTACCCCTAAAATCACATATTTGACCTCTAACCTCAGACCCTTGACCCTAATTACTGAAATAGCTTCTGAAATTTTTCACATTTATCGTACCCTACTGTATGACACCATTCATGCTCACGTCACACGTACGTGACGTACCATTCCATAACTATGGGGAAAATGGTAAAAAAGAGATCAATAGCTCTGTGACCTTTGACCTTTTGACCCCAGAATCTATACGGGACACATATTCATGTACCAAGGTGTCATGGTACAACATAGGGTTGGTATAGGTCTTGTACTTTTTGAGCAACTTCATAAGTGCATAAAATGTTTGCATAAAAAACACTTATTTGACCCATGAGACCTTTGATCTTTTGACCTCCAGTTATTTAAAAGTTTTTTTAAAACGCTAAATCCTACCCACCAATGCACTTTGTAAAGATACAAAGTAATTCCTTCATAAGATACAGCCATCACCAAAAACTTGTCCCCTTTGACCTTTGTACCCCAAAACCTTGGAGACAAAAGTTCCGCGCCAGGGGTACCACCAATTAGTTTTATTACAGTTTTTGAGTTATAAGCGACACAAAATTAATTGTTGCATACGCACACATGCACACACACACACACACATACATACATACCCAAGCACACTAATATCAAGGGATTGGCCATGTAGTGTAGGGGGTACAGCAAAGTGACTACAATATCTTACCCCCTCCATCTCATATGTATATGTGGGTGATGAGATGACAATTACATTTTGTAATCACTTTCTTCTAACTCATAACATTCTTCTTGAATTATAACATTCCTTACAATTGCTACCCCTCAACCAAGTACGACTGCATTACGGGAACAACGGGGATGATTGTTCCTTCCCCTCTTCCCATGAAGGGTGGGGGAGGGGGGCTGTCGGGAATATTTTTTCTTTTGTCAGAAAAATATAGAAATGGGACATTGCTTTGATTATTTCAGATACAGCATACCTTTAATTATACTACCTTTAAAGTTTACTGAAAAATTGAAATAAAAATATCAAAATTAATTGTTTGTAATTGTAAGCGAACTGGCGAAAGGGTTGTGTGATTGTTTCAAGGCATGGGCGGGATTTGCCTACTGAAAGAGGGAGCAAAGTTAAAAGTGTTGGAAAAATAAATTTATGCTATGATGCAATCAATTACCACGCAAAAGATACAAATTTGGAGAAAAAATGTGGGGAGGGGGGTTCCCCCTTCAAGTCCCGCTATGTGTCAAGGAATTTTGTCCAAAATTGTAGTTAATTACAATACACGTTCATACGCTTCCGATCAGCTGATTTATTTTCACCAACAGAGCCGAGGATGGTCCTTGATTGCAGGTGTGTCCACAGTTGTCGGTTGTGTAATCATATGAACGTCCTCGATTGGAAGCAGTTGCACACACACACACACACCCACACACACACACACTTTCGGTAGGCAAATCCCACCCATGCTTCATGTAAATTTGTTTCTTTGTTCAATTAATCTTTTACCATTTTACCAGTGATTGCAAAGTTTACAGTATGTGTATTGCTAATTATGTTTACATTTATATCCTTGTTAATCATTAACAAACAACCCTATTAACTGTATGCCTCATATTCTGATGCCATTTTCTTTTACTTTTTATTTTTAGTTGCAAATCATCAGAAATAATTCATTCAGCACAATGGGTTTATTCATCATTCTCACTTCGCCTGAGTGCACTTTTGTACATTCACATACCACTGTGGCTTTGTGTATGGCTTTTATCAACTTGATATAATCTTGTTTTTAATACACACTTTTAAGGAGTTAATGTTTTTAAGTGAACATTTATCAAAGCAGTAGAGTTAGTTAGGTTGAACTCGTTTGCTTTTTTGTTAGTTCAGTGTGTACTAGAGCCATATTTCCTCACTGATGGCTTAATAACAAAAGTAGTTTCTTTGAGTGAATAGTACAAGGGTAACATAATTTTGAATTTGTAATGAAAATCTGGGTTGAGTCTTGAGGGTTAATTTTGCAGGTGTGGTGATGTTGTAAGCCTCAGAATCGATGGCTTTAGTCAGTAAACCCATGCCTGTTTTTTTTTTTCTTTCGACTGACTTGTTCATAAAATTTGTGGAAAGAGCACACAAGTTGGCTGGAAGTTCTTAGGAAGCAGGAAAAGATGGGGTACCAGGGGCCAGCTCTTTGCAGGGGCTTACCTCCTTTTCAGGAAATTATTAAGGATTTCATGAAATAACCAACAATATTGATCTCACTATTTTGTAGAATATTGTCTTACTTTTGTTGCCAAAATTATTTTTAATTTCTTCTTGAGAAGGATAACTTCTGTAAGAGCTTCAGGGAGATTTGCCTCTTAGCTGAAACACCCTTCTTCTTTTTTTCAGATAAACAAGAAATAGCTTTGCTTCTGTCACTGGCAAAAATTGACCACAATTTGTTTTCATTTTCTGTGGTAAGAAACGATTGTCACGAATTACAACCTATGCCCTCCCCTCCAAAATACCCTGCCATATATATATATATTGTTGTTGAGGGAATGCAGGACAGTTTGAAGTATCCAGTGGCAGTGATTTCTTACTAACATTAAGGGAAAGGGGACCAACCTACAACCCAGACAGTGATGAAGCTATAAAGGCTTCATTTTGTATGGGGACATAAGTATATATGTCCCCCAACAAAATTATTAGGAGTGGGGCCCCGTCCCCCACTTCCACCTATGTGCATATGCATCTTATTTTCTTAACAGCATCTGCCAGACTTAAGAAGAGTTCCATTAGTCGACATACCTATCTCTCATCCATAAAACATGTACTAGTCTGCTAGTCACTCATTCATTAGTCAGAATATTCATGTAGTTTTAATGTCCCTGTTCATTTGATTCATTGATGGCTTAAGTGTCTCATTAACCACCTGACGAGCTCTTCTGGGCTTTTACATTCTGCTACCTATTTGCAAAAGATGTCAAAGGACCAAATGAGGCACTGCCCTAATAACAAACTGACAAACATAAGGTCCGAAACTGTTCATGTATAGAGATATGTGCTTGTTTAAAATGCTGCTAAAATCTAAATCAAAATATTGTGTTAATTACGACTTACTGGAAGAATTAAAGAAAATACCTTGTCAATTTTTTTTTGACAAACTTAAAATTCCATTACACCAGTAGATATCCAAATTTTTGTTTCCTGCAGATTTCAATGTAGCTGAGTTTAAAGAAAGTGGATTATTATTTTGTGCAAGACATCAAAAAATGTATCTGTCCTTTCATGAACAGTCGTGGTTTTCATTTACAAGTAAAGTGCTTTCATCTGTTAGGTGCTTCAATATCTCTGACTGTGACAGCCTGAAAAGGCTCGTAACTAGCATAGGGCAAAGAGGGTAGAGCCCCCTCCCCCTCTCCCCTTTCCACCCACCCCTTACATATGTACGTGCTTTCCCTTACGAAAAATAAAAATAAAAATATATAACTCTTAAGGGTGTATGGAGAATTTGGCCAAGTTCTCCCTCTTTAAGTGTTTGTTCCCCCTATTTAGGTGCTTGTTCCCCAATTGCAAAAAGTCCTGTCCATACAGGCCTGCAGTTAAATCAATGTTTCATGATCATTTTCCCCCAGATTCATGATCATTAAGAAACATTGCTCCAGGCCGTGTTTTCCTTTTCTGGGTTTGCTCCAGGATTAGTGGGGCTCACCTTATGAAGGGGCCTTGTGTTTAAGCCGTTTTGTTATTTGTCAGTCACAGAAGTATTTTCCTTTCACTCTTTTCCCAGGGTGACAGGTGGAAGGGGGAGGGAAGGGGTGAAATCCATTACCCTAATATCTGCCCATGGGACATTCCTCAAAACCCCAAGCTTCACCCACACAAAATAATAGTTATAGATTGATATAAGCTTGATTGCTTTACGCTATTTATTCTCAGACAAAACGATGCCAATTTTATCATTTGTCATCTTGAAAAATTCATGCCCTATTACACTTTAAGCCACATAGAGATGGGTAGTTCTGAAGGTATCAATGATCACAATGTTTTTCTTTAATTGGACAATGGGCATAATGCACTTGTCAGTTATATGACTGACCACTACTACCCCCGGGAGTGTCAGTCAAAGGTGAGTCATCGACATATGAAATAGTGACTCACATGTGCGTCATTGTACCAAATTGTCAGTCACCAGAGTGACTCTGGGGTGGGTCAATTTACTTCAGACCTATTGAATTTGTACAAAGGTGAGTGATTTGGGAAAGTCATTTCCCAAAAAATGTCAGTCACCTATGTAACCGAGGGATGCGTCAATGTACATGTGTTGTCCACCCACCTTGGTGCAATGACTCACCTTGTCCGGGGTGTAGGGGTGAGTCACACAATTTACTAGTGCATAATGAAGGAAATGTGCATCTGAAATCAGGGCAAAGGAACATAAAGTATATAGTACACATGTTGTGGCTTAAAAACTTAATAATGACTGATCAATGTGTGACTTAATAAAACGGATGCTTGAAATTAAAGAAACTGAACAATCAAAATTCAAAATGACGCAAGCTTTTCATTTCAGCAATTTATTCAAATCTTCATATCTTTAGTCTCATATCAACATTTGGAAATAAAATCATCTCCAACATTAAAAACAAAACACCTAAATAACGAATGTTTTTTTACATAAAATGTTGCCTTTCTAATCAAGGTAATAAAAATGAAGCTTAATATTAATAAAAATTTAAGATATAAACTTGTGGCACACATATAACAAAAATTACAGACCAAAAATTATATTTGCATACAATTTTGGAAGCCCCGTAATCGATAGAAAGACCTAAATAGTAATAAAAGATATAGGTTTAAATATATGTGTCCATACTCAAATCTCTTAACTCTCTACATTCATAAAGTAATGAAATATTGGTAACACCAACCAATCCTGCAAATTTAGAAACTATAGGATAATTGAGTTGGAAGAGGTTGGATCCAAAGAGAATAATTTACTTTGCAGATATCTTAAATTCATTATAGAATCCAATATCACTTGAAAACACTTTATACCACACTGACCACCTGACTACAAAGCAATTGTGAGGTCACTGTAATACCAACTATGGCAATAATGGCATATGTACCATACATTAAATATCAAGACCTGAAAATACCCATAAAGGACCCCTGCTGCCTAACATCTGATTGGAATGCAAGAGCAGCATTAAACTCTTATTTGTTTACTCATATCTTATCAGTATTCAATCATAATGTATCATGCAACTTAAAATGCCCATGCAAATTGACACCCATATCATATGACCCGGCTTTTGTACTAAATTGTTTCTACCCTGTGTACTAAATAATGAACATTCATGACATCAGCACCAAAATCAATAGAGCTCATCTACAAACAGCACAACCCTATATTAAGTATGATATAAATCCACCACATGATTCTTAATATATCGTGCTTTCAAGCTTGTTGCCAAAATTTAACACTTAGGCCTGCCTGCTGATTAACATTCATGACATCAGCACCAAAATCAATAGGGCTCATCTACAAACAACAGCACACCTATATACCATGTATGACATAAATCCACGGCATGGTTCTTGAAATATCGTGTTTACAAGCTTATTAACATAATTTTACATTTAGCCCCGTCTACGAATTAATGTTGATGACATCAGCATCTCAAACAATAGGGATCATCTACAGACTACAACACATCCACATACCAAGTATGACATAAATCCACTGCACACTTCTTGAGATATTCAGTGGTATAAATGCATTAACACTGCATGGTACTCAAAATATTTGGTACTGCTGCTGAATGGTACGGATGGGTATTACCGAAGTACTGAGTATTTTTCAAAATGACTACCCAACAGTGACAAATATGAAAAATATAACTTAAAGTCCCATGGAATTGTACATCAAAATATTGTATACTTTGAAAATGCAGATCATTATACATAACAAAAATTAAAAATGTTAAGTTTAATAGTAAGTCTCGCCTCCCATATATTTCCTAATTTCTCATTTTACAATTAATGATAATACATGTTTTTATAAGTAAGATATCATATGGATTATCAAAAAATTGTTAAGATTTTTATGGTCATGGTTGACAATTCGTAAGCATCAACCCTGGTAATTAATAATGCCAAAACAATCCCCAACCATACATATCTGACCTGGCTAAACCTGTTCCACAAAACTTTGGATATGCAAATAACCTACTTAATACGCCCACTACAACTCATCATTAATTGTGGACAACGCTTTTCACATATAATATGATAAGTAGGCCCCATAAGTATTTTACGGACCCAATTTACCTCATTTAATAATATGAGGTAACATTTATTACAAATTTATTTATACATATATATATATATATATATATATATATATATATATATATATATATATATATATATATATATATATATATATATATATATATATATATATATATATATATATATATATATATATATATATATATATATATATATATATATATATATATATATATATATATATATATATATATATATATATATATATATATATATATATATATATATATACATATATATATATATATATATACATATTTATATATATATATATATATATATATATATATATATATATATATATATATATATATATATATGTATATGTATATATATATATATATATATATATATATATATATATATATATATATATATATATATATATATATATATAGATATATATATATGTATATATATATATATATATATATATATATATATATATATATATATATATATATATATATATATATATATATATATATATATATATATATATATATATATATATATATATATATATATATATATATATATATATATATATATATATATATATATATATATATATATATATATATATATATATATATATATATATATATATATATATATATATATATATATATATATATATATATATTCTTATCAGCCAATCGAACACAATTTTCTGAAACTTAGTGGGAGGGGCTCTGGGGCCCACCAAACCGTGACAGCTTTCATATTTCGTCTGGAAAATAAATTGTTTATATATCTATTACTTTTTTTGGTATTTTGTGGCAAAAGTTAGGCATTTTTAACCATGACGCCACCCCATGCTTCCCCTAACAACCCCATAGGTCCAACATTTTTTAATGGAAACCCTCTTGTTGAATTATTTAGAACACATAACTGTGAAGGGGCAGGCTCCCAAAATAAGGCTGAAAAATTGTTAATGTACAGCTAATCTCATATACATAGCATAGGACTTCAACATGCACTGTAGTCAGTGGTGTAGCCACGGGATGAATGGGGTGGGAGACCCCTTTTCACAAGAAAATTTCAATTATTAAAATAATTTTTGTATATATATATTTCGCTTTTCAAAATTGCCTTCAGAATTGGGCTAAATTTGAACACTTTGTATTTTGAAGGGGTCTTGGTCCTTGGACCCCTCACTTTTTGAATGCCTGCTACGCCACAATCAGTGGTGCAACTTTCGTCCATGGGGAATATTGAGTTCGGGACCCTTGTCTAGGTATTTGCAATATGACATTGCTTGAGCCGCTAAGTTACGTTGAGATGTACGCAAACACTTAAAATATAAGCCTGTCTGCTATTTTAATTAAAAAAGTGGGTCCATCAAATCTACAGTAACCTAAAACACAAAATACATACAAAACTGGCATGTCTATCCTTGTTGGAGGCAGATGAATTGATAGCTAAATAATTAGGGGATAAATGGTACACAAACATTTCCAAAGCACTCAAGGAAAGCTAAAAAAAATACTTTATTTGATAGTACAATTTATTTATCTCTTTTGGTTTAAATGTAAGTCTTGTTTCAACTTTATCACAAATAAGCAATGCATTAAATTCTCATATCTATAAGTGTTTCTTTAAAGATATATGGATGTGTAGCAGCAACTTATACTAAATTGCTTGAAAATCCATGGAAAATAGCGAGAAATAAAAATCATTCAAAACGGTCAGAAATTTACCATTTTACATGTTTTAGAGCATTTTGAATCTTTAGGCCAAAATATGCAAATTTGTGTTCCTCTTTATGTTCTTCTTCTGATGTATGAGTGAGCGGAAGTTCCTATTTCCTTATATGTAATTCCTTTTTTTTCCTTTTTTTATTTCATTGTCACACATTTGTGAAAAATGGAAAGGAATTTTGAACCAAAGGTTTTTAAGTGTTAACCATACCATAAAGCTTTTCACCTACCCATTCGTAGACTTTTGAACTTTGATTTAGACTACAGGTATATTCTCAAGTTCTCCCTCTTTAAGTGTTTGTTCCCCCTATTTAGGTGCTTGTTCCCCAATTGCAAAAAGTCCTGTCCATACAGGCCTGCAGTTAAATCAATGTTTCATGATCATTTTCCCCCAGATTCATGATCATTAAGAAACATTGCTCCAGGCCGTGTTTTCCTTTTCTGGGTTTGCTCCAGGATTAGTGGGGCTCACCTTATGAAGGGGCCTTGTGTTTAAGCCGTTTTGTTATTTGTCAGTCACAGAAGTATTTTCCTTTCACTCTTTTCCCAGGGTGACAGGTGGAAGGGGGAGGGAAGGGGGTGAAATCCATTACCCCTAATATCTGCCCATGGGACATTCCTCAAAACCCCCAAGCTTCACCCACACAAAATAATAGTTATAGATTGATATAAGCTTGATTGCTTTACGCTATTTATTCTCAGACAAAACGATGCCAATTTTATCATTTGTCATCTTGAAAAATTCATGCCCTATTACACTTTAAGCCACATAGAGATGGGTAGTTCTGAAGGTATCAATGATCACAATGTTTTTTCTTTAATTGGACAATGGGCATAATGCACTTGTCAGTTATATGACTGACCACTACTACCCCCGGGAGTGTCAGTCAAAGGTGAGTCATCGACATATGAAATAGTGACTCACATGTGCGTCATTGTACCAAATTGTCAGTCACCAGAGTGACTCTGGGGTGGGTCAATTTACTTCAGACCTATTGAATTTGTACAAAGGTGAGTGATTTGGGAAAGTCATTTCCCAAAAAATGTCAGTCACCTATGTAACCGAGGGATGCGTCAATGTACATGTGTTGTCCACCCACCTTGGTGCAATGACTCACCTTGTCCGGGGTGTAGGGGTGAGTCACACAATTTACTAGTGCATAATGAAGGAAATGTGCATCTGAAATCAGGGCAAAGGAACATAAAGTATATAGTACACATGTTGTGGCTTAAAAACTTAATAATGACTGATCAATGTGACTTAATAAAACGGATGCTTGAAATTAAAGAAACTGAACAATCAAAATTCAAAATGACGCAAGCTTTTCATTTCAGCGATTTATCCAAATCTTCATATCTTTAGTCTCATATCAACATTTGAAAATAAAAGCATCTCCAACAATAAAAACAAAACACCTAAATAACAAATGTTCTTTTACATAAAATGTTGCCTTTCTAAACAAAGTAATAAAAATGAACCTTAATATTAATGAAAATTTAAGATATAAACTTGTGGCACACATATAACAAAAATTACAGACCAAAAATTATATTTGCATACAATTTGGGAAGCACTGTAATTGATAGAAACACCTAAATACTAATGAAAGATATAGGTTAAAATATATGTGTCCATACTCATATCTGTTACCTTTCTACATTCATAAAGTAATGAAATATTGGTAACACCAACCATTTCTGCAAAAATAGAAACTATTGGAAAATTGAGTTGGAAGAGGTTGGATCCAAAGAGAATGATTTACTTTACAGATATCTTAAATTCATTATAGAATCCAATATCACTTAAAAACACTTCATACCACACTGACCACCAATTGACTACAAAGCAATTGTAAGGTCACTGTAATACCACTATGGCAATAATGACATATGTACCATACATTAAATATCAAGACCTGAAAATACCCAAAAAGGACCCCTGTTGCTTAACATCTGATTGGAATGCAAGAGCAGCTTTAAATTCTTATTTGTTTATTCATATCTTATCAGTATTCAATCATAATGTATCATGCAACTTAAAACTGTTCCATTATACAAAACCTCTAAAAAACTAAAAACAGCATTGTTGAAGTAGGGTCCAGTACATTTGACAATGTATATAAATACCTAACTTTCATAAATTTATTTTTTTAGCAGGTTTTACTAATAAACTAAAATGGTAAATACTGTCATGGTTCACATGCCCATGCAAATTGACACCCATATCATATGACCCGACTAATTGTAAAAACACCAAGTCCCACATGGCATCCCATGTTCCACATGGCATTCCACCCCATGTCCCACATGACATCCCATCTCATGGTATTCCAGCATATGTCCCACATGGCATTCCATCATATTTCCCACATGACATTCCACCTTATGTCCCGCATGGCATTCCATCCCATGTTCCACATGGCATCCCATCGCATGTCCCACATGGCATCTCACCCCATATCCCACATGGAATCCCACCCATGTCCCATCTGACATCCCACCTCATGTCCCACATGGCATCCCACCATGTCTCACATGACTTTCCATGTCCCACATGACTTCCCATGTCCCACATGACATCCTATGTCCCACATGACATTCCATCCCATAGCTGTCCACCCTATGTCCCTCATGGCATTCCACCATGTATCCCACATGGCATCCCACCCTGTTCCACATGGCATCCCACTCTGTTCCACACGGCATCCCACCCCATGAGACTTCTAGCTTGATTTTAAAAAGTGGCAGGGGGCTAGACTTGTTGAGGGGCACATTAATGGGTGCGTAAAGCGCTGCGTCTTTTTGGTGTGGAGTCCAGAGCCCACCTGAAGGCTCAATCCCATGGTGAAGAAGTTTTATGATTTTAGCTATAATCTTACCTCAGAATTAAACTATTTTAACTGATATTGATAAGGACCACTCATGAGCCAAACAGGACAAATGCTTACTATGCTACCATTCTGTGTTCTGTATCCATGTAAGGTGCTTTTCATTTATGAGGTTAATTAAGAATATTGAATAAATAAATAAGATATTCTTTAAAAAAAAAAAAAATTCTCACGAGGTGCAAGGCGGACCCCAGGGAGCAGGGCAGACCCCAGGGGGCATGGCGAACCCCAGGGGGCATGGCGGACCCAAGGGGGCATGGTGAACCCCAGGGGGCAGAGTGGACCCCCATAAGGGGCAGGGTGGCCCGCCCCTGTAACAACAAAGCTAGGTGTCTGCATGTCCCACATGGCATAGGCTCCATGAGAAGTCTTATCCGAGCTACAGTATCACAGTCCTTGATTGAGCACACTATGTATGGAAGTCTGTCCGTCCATATTATAACTTATATACAAATAAACTGTTGAATAAGAAAATAAAGGCGGAGTCAAATAATCATGCCTTGGTGCATACCACATGGCGTATATTCTATCCTATGGCCCCCATCCATGTCCCCAAATGACATCCCTTCCCATGCATATGCAGTCACATCCTATTTCCCTGACCGAACATACTAAGTAGAAAAAGTCTTGTCAGTTCATATACTGTAGCAACTTTATGCAAATGAACACAATAATCAAGGCGGACTTTATTTTTCAGCCGTTGGTGAACAAATATTTTAAAGAAGTGTAAGGGTTTTAAACCTCCAGTGTTATGAGAGACACGTGAGGATCCCTGAAAATTTTGGGAAATTGTATCACCCTACAGTTATCTTTGAGGGAAATATCAAATGTTTTGTAGACTTTTTAAGAAAACTATTCTTCAACCTGTCTTAAAAGTCTCTCAAAAGCTTTCACATTTATTAAGGAAATTCCAACCTTCCGTAAGGATATCTGAAGAAACTAACTATTTCTGAGCAAATCTCAGGCAAAACTGTGGACGGCCGGACGAAATCGCCATTACATAGGTTTGCATTATGCTTCGCATGCTCACTAAAAAGGGTGATACATTTTAATGAAATACATCAACTTTGTGGGAGAATGTGTTGCTGTGATGTCATACTGAGCCTTTTCCTATTTGTTTATTGGCATTTTTTGTTAACCTTAAAATGTGAATATCTCCTGGTAGGAATAACATAACAACATTGCTTTTGTACTAAATTGTTTCTACCCTGTGTACTAAATAATTAACATTCATGACATCAGCACCAAAATCAATAGAGCTCATCCACAAACAGCACAACCCTATATTAAGTATGATATAAATCCACCACATGATTCTTGATATATCGTGCTTTCAAGCTTGTTACCAAAATTTAACACTTAGCCCTGCCTACTAATTAACATTCATGACATCAGCACCAAAATTAATAGGGCTCATCTACAAACAACAGCAGCACACCTATATACCATGTATGACATAAATCCACTGCATGGTTCTTGAAATATCGGGTTTACAAGCTTATTGACATAATTTTACATTTAGCACCGTCTACGAATTAATGTTCATGACATCAGCATCTAAAACAATCATCTACAACACATCCATATACCAAGTATGACATAAATCCACTGCACAGTTCTTGAGATATTCACTGGTATAAATACATTAATGGTGAGAGAAATGCATTAACACTGCATGGTACTCAAAATATTTGGTACAGTACTGCTACTGTACTACTGAATGGTACCGACGGGTATTACCGAAGTACTGAGTACTTTGTAAAGTGACTACCCAACAGTGACAAATATGAAAAATATAACTTACAGTCCCATGGAATTGTACATTAAAATATTGTATACTTTGAAAATGCACATCATTATATATAACAAAAATTAGAAATGTTAAGTTTAATAGTAAGTCTCGCCTCCCATATATTTTTTAATTTCTCATTTTACAATTAATAGTAATAAATGTTTTTATAAGTAAGATATTACATGGATTATCAAAAACTGTTAAGATTTGTATGGTCATGGTTGGCAATTCATAAGCATCAACCCTGGTAATTAATAATGCAAAAACAATCCCCAACCATACATATCTGACCTGGCTAAACCTGTTCCACAAAACTTTGGATATGTAAATAACCTACTTAATACGCCCACTACAACTCATCAATAATTGTGGACAACGCTCTTCACATATGATAAGATAAGTAGGCCCCATAAGTATTTTACGGACCCAATTTACCTTATTTAATAATATGAGGTAACATTTATTACAAATTTATTTATACACATATATATATATATATATATATATATATATATATATATATATATATATATATATATATATATATACATTTATACACACATATATATATATATATATATATATATATATATATATATATATATATATATATATATATATATATATATATATATATATATATATATATATATATATATATATATATATATATATATATATATATATATATATATATATATATATATATATATATATATATATATATATATATATATATATATATATATATATATATATATATATATATATATATATATATATATATATATATATATATATATATATATATATATATATATATTCTTATCAGCCAATCGAACACAATTTTTTTAACTTAGTGGGAGGGCTCTAGCCACCAAACCGTGGCAGCTTTCATATTTCGTCTGGAAAATAGGTTGTTTATATATCTATTACTTTTTTTGGTAATTTGTGGCAAAAGTTAGGCATTTTTACCATGACGCCAACCCCTTCCCTCCCCACTCCCGCTTCCCGCTTCCCCTAACAACCCCATAGGTCCAACATTTTTAATGGAAACCCCTTGTTGAATTATTTAGAACACATAACTGTGATGGGGCAGGCTCCCAAAATAAGGCTGAAAAATTGTTAATGTACAGCTATTCTCATATACATAGCATGGGACTTCAACATGCACTGTAGTCAGTGGTGTAGCCACGGGATGAATGAGGTGGAAGACCCCTTTTCACAAGAAAATTTCAAACATTGGAATAATCTTTGTTATATATATTTCGCTTTTCAAAACTGCCATCAGAATTGGGCTAAATTTGAACACTTTGTATTTGGAAGGGCTCTTGGTCCTTGGACCCCTCACTTTTTGAATGCTGGCTACGCCACAATCAGTGGTGCAACTATCGTCCATGGGGAATATTGAGTTAAGGACCCTTGTCCAAGTATTTGCAGTATGACATTGCTTGAGCCGCTAAGTTACGTTGAGATGTACGCAAACACTTGTATCACACTGGCATAGTATGGAGGTTTACCCATTAAAAGTGGTACTTCATTGGCAGATTTGTTAGAAACCCTGGGAATAGAAGCACAAACCTGATATGCTGGCACTTTTACTTCCAAAATACTTGTGTCTTCTTACCAAGAACGTCGCTGGGGTATTCTGATTGGGCTCAGGATCTTCTGAATGGTGGTGGTAGTGGGTGGGGGAGAAGGTCGGGGGTAGAGGCATCAGTTTCCCAACTGGGTGGATTTATGAATGCTCCCCGAAGAGAAACGGTTGGAATTCCAATTGCCATGTTCATTTTCCAACTGGCGTCCCATTTTGGGGGAGGCACTCCAATCCCACTCCCTTATAGTGACGTCTCTGCACCTTACCAACCATGTTGTTACACCCCTGGTAGGAATGTTTACCTCTGAAACTTTTACAACTCACCTGTGTAACATGGAACTCCAGACTTGGTTGAATTAATATTCCAGCTTTAAATAAATCTGTCCGTCTGTCATGCATTCCAGCGGTTCTTCTTCTGTGCAATGTGGGGCAAACTGTCCGTTGGGAGTGAATAGGGTGGGACATGAAGGGCACTGTCACTAAGCAATCCATTGGACAATAAAACTCTTGACCAATAGAAGATCATGAATAGTTGCACGTAGGGGTGTGTGCATATAACACTGCTGAGGAGCAGTCCCCACCACGGGAGCCTGAATGATTAAAGCACTTTTATGAGGGTTGGGGCAACCTATCGCAAACAATCATGGGAAAGGCCTGAGAGGAGTATAATGATAGGGAAATCAACGACTATAAGGCGTACAAGTGATGTAGTCAGAGGGCTGTGCCGCGTCTCCCTGTCACTAACTGTCAGTCTGTCAATGTTGTGATACTGTTTTCATCTGGATGTGCTTGAAGATAATCTGAATGATCTCAAGTTCATCCAATCTTCTGTGTGAATGAATCGTTTTTAAGAAAGGCTGAATTTGTAATACAGGGTCTTAGCTAAGACTTCACATGAGTGGTATAACCCAATAAATGACCAAATATGGCACCGCCACAGTACTAGACAGTCCCCAACCAATAGCATTTTTTTTGTTTTTAAGGGTAAATGTACCTCCGTAAGAGACATACATCAATATTTGAATAAAGGCAACTTTTAACACAATGTGGTTTTCCTTTCCCCCTGAAAAATCTGCCTCACACTTTCAATGAAATCATTGTAGCACTTTTTGTTTGTGCAAATCCAATTAGATTTTACAATTGATGGTGCATTACTCTTTTCCCATTATCTATTAAATCATTTCAAGAATAAGCATTTCAAAATGGTGCATAACTTCTCTGTGCGCTGTCAAATTGCATAGAAAGTCTTTTCAATATTACTTTTATACTTTCCATCCTTGTTTCTGACAAAAATTAACGAATAAATTGTTGGATTGATTTAGTGTTACACAACACATAACTTTGCGAACCTCGTGTGTACCTTGCAAGTCTGTTACAATAAGCCTGTCTGCTATTTCAATTAAAAAAGTGGGTCCATCAAATCTACAGTAACCTAAAACACAAAATACCTACAAAACTGCTATGTCTATCCTTGTTTAAGGCAGATAAATTGATAGATAAATAATTAGGGGATAAATGGTACACAAACATTTCCATAACACTTGAGGAAAGTTAAAGAAAATACTTTATTTGATAGTACAATTTATTTATTTCTTTTGGTTTAAATGTAAGTCTTGTTTCAACTTTATCACAAATAAGCAATGCATTAAACCCTTAATATGTATAAGTGTTTCTTTAAAGATATATGGATGTGTAGCAGCAACTTATACTAAATTGCTTGAAATTTCATGGAAAATAGCGAGAGACAAAAATCATTCAAAACGGTTAGAAATTTACCATTTTTCATGTTTTAGAGCATTTTGAATCTTCAGGCCAAAATATGCAAATTTGTGTTCCTCTTTATGTTCTTCTTCTGACATCTGATGTATGAGTGGGCGGAAGTTCCTATTTCCTTACATGTAATTCCTTTTTTATTTATTTTGTATTTCATTGTCACACATTTGTGAAAAATGGAAAGGAATTTGGAACCAAACATTTTTAAGTGTTAACCATACCATAAAGCTTTTCACCTACCCATTCGTAGACTTTTGAACTTTGATTTAGACTACAGGTATATTTCACTTTACATCTGAGCAAGCTTTATATGTTTGCTTTAAAGGACCAGACATCAGTTAATGACGTAAATTAAATTTAGTTTTAACTTGAGTATTTAAAGCTTTGTAAGAAAACACAACAAATAAGTGTTCACACATATACAAAGAGTTGGTTGTCTTGTTAGTGGAACTGCCCTTCATTTCCTGTTTTGGTTTTTTCTTCTTCGAAATTGTAATCTACGATAGTTTCAAAAAGAGCAACTAGCTTTGTTTTTTCTTTGCCGTATCCCACAGTGAAACATAAATAATCTCAATCAATAGAGGAAAAAGACAATATATTACACTTTAAAAATATTTTATATCATGCTGCATTACATCACATATTATACATACCCTAATAAAGCTCAAATATTGATTTGCCACTGTTTGTCTGAAGCTTAATAAGCTTTTTTAACTAGACTTCCTTGTCAAAATTTTCTTGCACCAAACTGTAAAGTAAATATTCTAGATTTCACTAGTCTTTTATTACAGCCTATTGAAGTATGCGTCTATGAAGTACTACAAATAAAAGACTATTCGATATCAATAAATCCATGCCTCACCCTGCAGCCCTGTTGTCAGAAAATCTCCTCAATATATTCTAAAAGAATCCTTAAAAAGTTATACTTATTTTTCTGCTCCTCCCCATCATTTCTCTTTGTACAGCGCATAAAAATGCTTAACATGATTTTGCACTATACAAATTAATTATTGTTTTATAATAATAACATTATTGTTAAAGATGGTAATATTGACCATTAACCAGTTACATGGCACTTTACTTTTTCTAAGTTGAGTTTTCTAAAGGACCGATAATGATAGTTTGCATAAGACATTAAACCATCTGCGTCTTGTTTCGCTTTTCTGTTGACGCAAAGATATATTGAGGTATGGTACCCATGATGTATTTACACTGCTCCAATATCAAAATGTACTGATCCAATTCATTACTGCAGGTAAAACAAAGAAAGATATAATATGAAAGAATCATCTCAAAAAACAATATATCACATATAGTATAAACACTTATTTCATTTTATCATGTATGAAGTAGGCTGTAAAAAACAAAAAACAGGATGGATGGATGGAGACATCATTCGCTGCTGTATCACTGTCAGTCACAGCATTCTTCTTCAATTGGTGTTGCTGTAGCTTCCATGCAATATAAATGACTGATGGGTAAATACAGATCTAGTCCTGATACTACACTTATCTGAGCACTTTTTTTTTCTTCTAGAAATATAGACTTATTTGATTCCTCTAGCTGCCACAATCTTTGAGGGAAAGTAAAAGGTAGTGATAAGTTAATATCAAGACAATGTGATGCTGCAGTATATACTTTCCTCTCAAACAACTGAGAGATACTTGAAGAAAAAAAATAATATCAAATGATACTGTATGTTATGAATAAAAATATGACATGTGAGGCAAAAACAGTTCACTTGGGTTTGCTATACAATTTTTTTTTAACAAATGTGTTTTTTGATTGAAGTTTTGAACTCTTTCAGTGTTTGAGCAGAAGCAGAATTCAAATAATTTTGCAAGTAGCACAAAGAGTAATTTCAAGCAGATAATACATCAATGTAAACATTGACCCTCTTACATACTGGGCTGCAAAAATCAAGATTTATATTCAAAATCTTCAATCTTCTTCCTCTAATATATACACTGTACTGAAATGAATATAACATTCAAAGTTTGTATAGGAATAACATAAGAATCAGACACATTTCGAGCGCGGGGAACTCAACCACAGCGAAGGGTTCAAATTTGTCTTCACTATTTGAAATAATGGCATATGAATTATCTTTTCACCGCGTGCTTTTAAAATTCACCATGCGGTTTTTGAGAAATTTGAAAAAAGTGATGAATGTTTTATTAGTGTTACCGTTAGGCAGTTGCGCTTTAAAACGATTTTCTGAAATTATGAGAAATAACTTGGGGATTTGCAAAAATTACTTAGCAATAACTGCGTGATAGTAATGAAATTGTTTTACTTTGAATTTGCGAAATTGAGCCTGAACACAGCAAACTTTGTTACAAACCTTCAATGATACGACTGATAAGCGTCTATGACTGAAACTTCACAATAGAAATGGCGGCTTCCATATGTCAATGTAAGCACAGTCAGACAGTGCGTGTGCTTGAGTCTCCTGATCGGGAGTACGAACCAAACTGTATACATTCTTTCTTAGTTTATAGCCTGATGTTGATTCCAAAATTACTTAGATGCATGGTCTCTTTTTATGCATCAAATATGCTCCCCCCCCCCCTTCTTCCCCCGCCCCCTTCCTTTCTGGCCACACACACATTGTGAAGGTTCGGCACCCCAATTACGTCAAATCAAAGAAAAATACAAACAAGGAATATGGAGATTCAGCCGAGGGGACCTCCCATGAAGTGTTTTTGCCGTGGCTTTTGCAAAAATACTCAGCTTATAGTTCAACATTAAATAAGATTTGTCGTCTGCAGGGTTGCTAATATTTAAAGAATAAGTACAGAGGTCAGGCAAGTCCATCGTATATGAAAGAGGACTTCAAAAGAAACTAAATGGTGGAGAAAGCATTTAAATATCTTATTCCGTTAAGGAGATATTCAAGTTTAAAGCTCTGTTTTATCTGTCAGTCTGTGTAGAAATGACTGGTGTTGTAAGTCTACTATGGAAAGATGGTGTCCTTATCCTTACATTCTTAGCACTTGTTAATGTATTTTAAAGAACATTTACTTCAAATTTGTATTATTTAAATTATTTTTCTGCAAATTTTCTTCAGGTGGTACATTAATAATACCCTTACTAGATTCAGTTTTACTACTTTCCTGACATATCGCGTGGTTTTTAGGCTTAAAGATCGCAGGACAAAATATGATGACGACTTTGGGGAATCTGAGGTATGACATCACAACTAGTCTGCTTTTAGTCATCTCTACCCAAATGATACTAAACTTTAAACTTTGATATCTCCTTACTGCCTTAACGGCTGAACGGAATAAGATTTTTGAATGGGTTCTTCACTATTTTGTTTCTTCTGAAGTTCTTGTTCATATAAGATAAATTTGCTTAACCACTGAACTTGTCCTTTGAGGCGATTTTTACAACCAGAAAGTCACCGATAACAAAAGTAATATGTTATATGATGACGACTGTGTTACTTTGTAGTTTAGAATCCTTGAAGTTCACCAAATCCAGAAATCAGACGAAAATAAACTGGGCACATTTCAATGGTACTGCCTGAGGAAAGTCATGAAAATACTGAGAAGGCCAATGAAGATCAGTAATGATAAATTATATGAAAAACACCTGTACCAATTAGTAAGACAATTTATACAAAAAGATGTAGATAGATTGGGCATGTACTAAGGAGAGAAAATGACTATTATGCGAATATCGTGTGCTCCGAAAGGAAGCAGGAAAAGAGGACGACCGAAAACAACTTGGGGGAAGGACAGTTGAGAAAGAGAGGTAAGAGCCTGGGTGGAATAGTTCAAAGAAGGCGACAGAACTGGCAAGAGACAGGAAGAAATGTATAAAGCTACTTTACGAAGCCGTAATCCCCACAGTCAGGAGAGAAGAGCGGTAAGTGTGGTAACGACATTCATTATGTACTAATAGGCCTATCTTGAAGACCTCCTCACCCCACGCATGCAACAGTACGGGACACCGAAAAGGTTAAAAGGAATTCAATGCAGCAAGATTAGGAACCTACAGTAGTCTGTCCAGTTCACGCTCCCGATTAGGAGATCTCCAAATCGGGAGATTTGTTGTCATTATAATCCACAATGCATCTTTCTAAATTCAAATCTCTTTTAAGAAATGATGCATAACGGTAAAACAGGTTTAAGCCAAAGGTAGGTCAAATGCATGCGAAATATTCTAACTTTATTGGTGCAACGGAACAATACACTTATTTTCTCCATTTTCATATGCAAAAATTTGACTTTCACCTAGGTATTTTACAGTAATCTTTAAAAGAATCATTTAAATTGTTTCTGAAGAGCAGATTTGAATATTTTAGTCACCAGCAATAGCTCAAATTGTACAAAAATGATCCAAAAATGTCAACTTCAATACCATTTTCAAAGCATACAACTTTAGAATAACAGCAAAATAGCAAAATAAATATTAACGGCTGAATTTTTGAAGAGTTTTAATTATGGTCACAGCGCATGTCCCGATCTCCCAATCAGGAGATCTTCCGATCGGGAGCGTGGACCAAACTGGTAGTGAGATCACAATTTGAGAATTTGTCGTATACATATATATATATATATATATATATATATATATATATATATATATATATATATATATATATATATATATATATATATATATATATATATATATATATATATATATATATATATATATATATATATATATATATATATATATATATATATATATATATATATATATATATATATATATATATATATATATATATATATATATATATATATATATATATATATATATATATATTTATGATATATAAAGGCCGTCTATCGTGATTAAAATGTGGCGGCGTACATTTTATTCCAAAACGATACTCAACGATACTCAATGTAAGTGCACATTTAACCATTGCGTTTCGACCATTCAAAGCACACGTATTGAAATCTATTTATCTCCACATTAGAGACGATTATTGGCCTTTAAAATAGAAACAATTTAGAATGTAGGTTCTATACGCTGCAGCGTTGACGTATTATTAGGCGGAGAAAAAAACGTTTTAAAGATATTTCACAATAAACGGCTGCTAGAAACTTTTGTTCATCGTTGCACCCAAAACGTCCACAACAAAAGAAGAGCAAATATTGATCCTGTGTTTGGTTAACCAGTCAGTGTATGCCATTTTTCCACGCTTCAATGGTCACGGAAATACTATTTTCTTCTAAATTTCCAAATCATTCGCAATTTTTTTTTGTATATTGACATATCTTGTTAGTAATTGAGGTACATGCAAAAGCTGTCCACAATAAACGCCACCTAAAGATAGTATTTAGAAATATCGTGAAAAGGATATCTTAGTATTCAATATAAGGATTACGGTTTTACAATTGGATCGAGAAAATCCGCTGACAGTAAGTTTAATCAAGTAATTACCATTTTAAAACATGGCGACCCACTGGTTTAATAAATTTACGTATTCCCTCTTCTGCCCTTCGTCACTTTCCCTTCCTTCTGTAACTTGCTATAGCACAGTAGTCTGGTAGTTATAGTAATACAGGCACGATCGGTACACCACTCATTGCTTAACTTAAGAAAACGATAGAGTCTGGTAAAATCCTGGCAAATTACTTCGTTCCACACTGAAAACAAGTCAAAGGTGGCTTACCGTGTGCGTTCCCCGGCATGTGCCTAAACTGCTAAATGTGATCCGTGGATGATGAGTGTATGTTATGGCGATCTCTTAGTAAGTCCTTAAGTCAGTTGGCGGTGAAGGACTGCGATACCACCATTAAGATAAGGGAATGGACAGTTGTCCACCATGTGGTGCATCGTTTGGGGTTCGCCACAATCGCAGAGTAGCGATGCAACATGTCCCCATTTGTAAAGGTTGTTGTGGCATGGGCCCGCATCAGTGAACAGGTTGACAAGGATCTTCGGGGAAGTTCATACCCGAGGATGGGTATTGGGGTTGGTGACCACGATGTAATTTCGTTCATGGTGCGCCTAGTTTATGGTGCGCCTGTAGTGTCCGAAATTGATATCTCAATTTCGGGACTTTGGCGCACCATATATATATGCTCAATATTCTGAGTTGTTAGTGAATGTCATCTATATTGTGCTCAAGTCACCGGTCTCTAATTTGAACAGGTACAACACGGGTCGTAGTTTGCGCAACTTGGAAGAATACCGTGTTAAAATGCTGAACATGTGCCGTGCGCAGATACTGATGCGTCCGGAAGGGTGCCAATTTGCTGAAAAGTCGGTGGCACTGGGACCGAGGCCATGTATTTTGCAGCGGGCCCCTGTCACGGTATAAATCCTGGGCACCTACAGTAAGCAGGGGTGTAGGAAACTTTCAAAAAGTGGACCACCTCCTAGGGAGTAACGCCTCTTAGATACTTAGGGGACCACCTCTTAGGGAGTACTTCCCAAGTCATATGCATATGTACCCCATCTCAATATGTAGATAGAATAAGTGAGCCCAACAACAAAGTAAAGTAAAAGAGGCACTTTATTTTTAGAAATCGGCGCTTTTCCAATGGGAATACATTCCTCCCGTACATGGGATTGACAAAAGTTGCCACATTACAGAATCCGCCCCTTGAACACTACTCCATCCTGGTTTTTGTGCCTGTGGCTTTCTAGTAACCGCTTAAACGATTACGTGACGTGACAAGCAGTCACTGAAAAGTTTCTAGTTTCCTATTTCATATCCACGTTACTCCACCTCGTATTATAACAAAATTTGTGGTCGAATGATAGCGTAATAACTTGTTAGAGAATGTCCTTGAAACGGGATGAAAGTGACAGTGGCAGTTTCACCCGTCCGTATTTCAAGGGGCGCTTTCTTCAAATGCTGAGTTTCCTGCAATTGGTACTTCATTTTGAAAAATTTAAATTTTGTTTCCAATTTTTATTTTTTAAGTGTACGCACATCCTACCAGTTCTTGCACCTTTAACAGTAATTGGGTGAACTTTTCATTTTCAAAAAGGGCAGACTTGTTTTGTTTTGGAAAAGTGGGGAGAGGCACATTCCACCTGTGCCCCCGGTTCTTACACCTATGCGGGTCTGGCGTTAGTGTGCTGCCAAAAGAGGAAATACCGTCGTTTACAAAGTGGGGATTCACCCGTGACTTTAACTTCCAAAAACGTGGAATTCAGGTCTCGTTTAGGAGTCAAATATTTTCGAGGCTTGAATCGCGACGTCAGAGATATTGACAAATGGGGTGGATCATTGCTGTTACCAGCCGGTCGACAACCCACTCGGACCACCATTGAATGGTAGTGGTTTAGACAAATGAAATACAATTTGTTTAAAATGATTACCATGCAGCCGCGTTAGTAGTCCATTTTGACTGTGGGTGTAAAGTATTAGATTGAAGAAAAACTACCTCTCTCAAAAAGTTAGTAATCAAAATCGGTATTTTTACCGACTTCATTATTCCAGATTTACCGACTGATCTCAAATATACCGACGGGTCCCATTTGTTTTTGTTTTTTGTTTCGTTGGGGGGAGGGGGCGGGGTATGTGACATCCCACCCCTGTATTTACACCCATGTCACCATGCGCACTACTTTTGTGTGGAGGGAAGGAAGGCTGTTATGATAAATTGATAATGGTTTAACGCCCCTGAAATCCAAACCTTACGCCATGCTATTGTAGATAATTGTTACCTTTGCCAATGGCATCATTTTGCGCAGGTTCAAACAGGAAATTCAAATACCACACAAATACCGCAACTGCATGAAAACGAAAGGAACCTGATAACTTTAATATACGCACATCTTTTAAGATGCGAATATGCTCATCTATTAAGATACGCCTCACCACCGCCCCACCACCGTTCCACCACCGCCCCACCACCGTTCCACCACCGCCCCACCACCGCCCCACCACCGTTCCACCACCGCCCCACCACCGCTCCACCACCGCCCCACCACTTCCCCACCACCGCCCCACCACCGCCCCACCACCGCCCCACCACCGCCTCAAATAACCTCAAATCATCCAAACATGTTTTTTATAACTATTATAAGCAATGATTAAGACACAATCGGCCAGAAAAAGCAAATTTGGTCAAATGTTTAGTTCATTGATGGAAAATAACCACACTAGAATGTGAGCACACCTTTTTAAAAATGCTACAAAATTGCCCCTTTCAAAATGAAATGCCCCTTAATTATAGACCCAATAGTCAGATAGTAGGAAACTGGCGCGTTTTGTCGGTCAAATGTTAATGTATGGGGGAATGTGTTCTCATTGGAAAAGTGTCTCTTTCTAAAAATGAAGTGCCTCTTTTACTCAGCTTTATTATCTGCACACAGGGGGCGGACATATGTATATGACTTGGGAAGTGCCCCCTCCCCTAAGAAGTCGTTCCCCCACTTTTCGAAAGCTTCCTACACTTCTGCGTTCACTAAATACGCCACTGCCCCATTCATATTCAGATTTTCAGCTATCCGTACTTTTAAACATAACGATGATTTGTGGCATTAGGCCTATATGCATTATGTCTTTCTCGAAGAATAATATTTCAAAGATGAGAGATAATTTTCAAGTTCAACCCAGAATTACTTTGTTGAGTAGTGTTAGCTCTAATGAGGATCCATAGTATTAGCTCAATTGCTATTCTAGTATTAAACAAAGTCAAACATCGGGAACAGTGAATTCACTTGAACTGTCAATGATGGCGAGGGCAGGGCCTAAGCTCAGGGCAGATATGGCAGAACAGCGCTGTTCAGAAGCGCCCGAGAAGCGTACCAATTTTACATTTGCAAATTAGAATATGGATTCTAATCTTCCCTTTCAATCGAAAATTCCATGCCACAACTTCCTTATTGCTAGTTTTGTACTAAACAGTTCATGTTACCTATGACATATGTGTGCAACTGCATGAATTCTGAATACTGTTTGAACAGTTAAGTGACGTAGTCATTCTCAGAAAATAAACATCAAGACACACGCGATTTCTGTGTTATTTCTCAGTTTCTTTAGAGGGTCATTTTTTCCTTCAATATTTGTGTTATTCTTTAAGCAATGTCGAAGTGGTTCTAATTGGCTGCTCCCTGATTAGCCCCATAGCGTCAATACCCATATACAGTAGTACAACTTTAGTGTAACAACACTGCAGGAGTACAAGTGCAGTGTTTTGAAAGTCAGCAAGTGGTCTTTCGAATTCGATGAAGAGGCAAAAAGAAAGGAGTGTCGTGTACTCGAACTACTACGAGTGATATTCTCTATGTTTTTCGGGTACGACTACTATTTGCGCGAATACTGTGCACGCATAATAGCCTGCACAATTATGCACTAGTTTGTGTCTTAATCTATTACCATTTGCAGCTTTCCACAAACAGACAAATGGTCAATATGTCTGTTAAATATTCAAATTTAAGGCCATCGAGCGGTGAGGGGGCTGCAAAATGAAATGTACGCCCAGTCTGAGGACGTAACCCTCAGTCAAGGAGAGTGCGCACATGCAGACATGGGAAGGATAACTTCTCGATGGGGACAAGCCAAGGAAAATATCCCGATTGCAATCCGAAAAATAATAGCTGAATAGTGGCTACCTGAGATTTTTTTATATTTTTTATTGTCTCTTATATAAAATGCACAGCTTTTACTTGGGGTTTTGATGAGTAATTGCTAACACGTGAGGTCGTTGCATTTTGCAAGTTTGTGCGAAATTTCAATCGCTAAGGAATCATGAGTGAGAAGATGGGCTATACTGCAGGTTCTTTATGCTGTACCCGTTTGGTGTCATTTAATTTTATTGAAAGACAAATACAGAATCAGGAAATTTTATACCTCAAAGATTCTTAACTTACATTATTCCATGCTTATTGATATTTTAAATGACATGGCGAAATCGGAATTCATTGCAATGGCGGCAAAAATCAACAAAGAACAAAACCATTCTTTACTCAATACATTACAAAGTCATCTAGTACGTTGAAACAGAAACCTTTGAAACCCTAACATAGTGCAAAAATACAGAATACACGTCTACAACAAATCATTTATTTACCGTGCTGCAATTTACTTACAGACAGGACTCGAATAAGTGTTTTGAGCTTTTTATCTTTAATTTTTCCGCTATATTTATTTTATTATTTTTGTATTCTTCTTAATTCTGCTACGTCTTTTATCATGTACATGCATGTACTTTTTCCTTCTTTTTTTATAAATGTTTGAAAGTTGTACTGGAATACAAGAAATTGAATTATAGTGTTGATAGAAACCTTCTGAGAAAACACAAAATAGCTTTCATACTTAAAGCCAGTTATCGTGCATAACAGACGTTAAAATAGATTTTAATCCGTGTGTTTTGATTGGTCGAATAACATACAGATCAGATTACACCTACACAGATACATGAATCAGTGATCGTTTTGGATCAAATTTCCGTGCGCTGGAATCAAATGTACGCCGCTCTCAAAAACAAAACAAGCAAAAAACATCATGATAGATGGCCTGTATGCAAGACTAAATCAAATATTAATGCACAACTTATCTATAAAATGATTTTTCTTCGAATTGTATTATTGTATCAATTGCTAGTTTGACGGAAATCATTTGCAGATGTCCATATAGCTACCTGTTTATGCAACCAAGCATTTGAAATGTTGCAAAATCGTACCAAGATTTCGAATCATTTTGCCAAACTTCCGTAGAAGCACCATTTTTATTATATTTTGACAAATTTGGCCTCTCAACCGAGAAGAAAGCATGCAATCGGTACGGCTCACAACCCCCTCCTCCTTCCTTCCGTCCGCCCCCACATGCCCACGCCTCTACGACCAAGCTAACAGTATATTGCATTGATATCCGGGACATTTGTATGAGAACAACAGCCAAACGTTGCTGAAGTGTTTACATATCTGAGTCATAATACTAACACGAAGCTTCGGACTATAATAGAAATATTTACAAACGCACTGAAAACAGATTGAAAATAATGAAAAAGCACGTATTACACACAGGTCCAAATTCTTCTTTTCGCGGAATTATGCCCTAATTTTGGCAACTTACCTGGCATCCTGGAAATTTTGCCGTTGTAATTTTGTCTTGCCAAATGGTGTTTGTCCTCCTTCCCCGTTCCTTATGTTCATGACCGATACTCCAACAACTTGGTCATGACATACAATAACCATACACAGATAGTACGTTACCCACTTAACAAAGATAGACGACTGGAGAACCATGGGCGATGTACTCTGTGGGGTCGTGACAAAAAGTCCTAAAGCTCCACCCGTGTGGGCGCAGATGGATATCCCCGACCCTGGGGAAGTCTTGTAAAACAAATTCACACTGAGGCCCATCCCCGGTTTCCATCTTAACTTAAGCTAAGCTAAATCCATCCGAGCCATTAGGCTCATAGACCCGGTGCTTATTCTGGTTCCAATGCATGGCGCAAGCGAATGAGAGTACATGACTCCCCCTGGACGGGACGCCAGTCCACTGCAGATTAACTTCCCAGCAGTGTAGGTACTTATTTTACAGCTGAGTGCTGGTTTTCATTTTACAGCTGAGTGCTGGTACACATTTTACAGCTGAGTGCTGGTACTCATTTTACAGCTGATTGGACTGAAGCAAGTAGAGTAAAGTGTCTTGCTCAAGTTCATAATTCAGCGCTCACGACGGTAGTCGAATACAAACATGACTCCTCAACTACTGAGCCACTGCAATTCTCAGCATGTATTCATGTTTTATTGGTTTATAGATTGGTTCGCATTCTATTGAATTCAGTCTTTAGGTAGGTATTATATTTAGTATAGCACTGCGCACTGTGTGAACAAACAACACTTCATACCTGTTCCCTTGGTAACTTAATATAACTTCAAAATTAACAATAGCAAAAGAAAAACAAACAAAATTATTTGGAGAAAAAAAAAAGAAGGCGTTTGTAGATTGCTAGATATTGGCTTACAACTCGCTTTTAATGAATCAGGGGTAAACACATATACACGCCGCGTTATTGTATTGGTTTAGTACACACCCTAAAGGTATTTCCGTTTTCGACCTCATAAAAGGAATATTCATGGGAAATGTCCATTTTCATGTATGATAGCGACTATTAAAGGATTAGTTCAGTGTTCAGGCAAGTTTGTCTTGCAGGGACCGCGGAGATTGGTGGGGAAGCCCTTTACTTTTTTTGCTGAGCAAAAAAAAAAATTAGTATTTCACCTTTCCGATTTTCACGGTTGGTAGGTAAAATAGGGAAATTATAAACATATAATTGAAACACTTGGTAAATTTGAAGGGACATTTGGTAAAATTATTTGAAATTTTTGTGAAATATGTCAACAAATTTCCAGAAAATTGGCAAAAATTCCTCAAAATCGCCTAAAAAGGAAGGGAATTTCCTGAAAATCGAAAAAAAATTCCCGAAAATGAAAGTAAAATTTATGGAAAAGCTGGTACTGAAAAATATTTTAAATTCTGGTCAAATTTCTCGAAAATTGGTCAATTTTCTCAAATATCTTAAAATCGAGAAAATTGCCCAGAAATAAAAAAATCCCTAAACTTTTAAAAACAATTCATCGGAAATTAAAGGAAAGTGCCCAAAATAGAATAAAACTTTCAGAAAATAATTGTCAAAAATTGAACAAAATTTTCCCCAAAATTGTCAAACAATTCACCGAAATTGTAAGGAAAGTGCCCGAAAATAAACGAAATTTCGGGATTAGCAGCAACGTTAGTGATGGAACTTACCCCCTCCCCTTTTCCCTTCTCTTCCACATACACACCCTGAGAGGTGACCCTTCCTACACCTCTGCCTAACACTATATGTATCAATACGGTTGGGAGTTAGTACAGGGTTTAATATGAAAGTGATGTTGCCTTTCATTTTCTTCAGCTGCCCCCCCTCCCCTCCATTTAAAAATAGCTCCATGATCCCTGTCTTATATGTGTATGAATCAAACTACAATATCATATTCTGTTGAGGGAAACAATCAACTTTAAAGCTCTATCTTATCTGTGTAGAAATGACTGATGTATTAAGTTTACTGTGGAAGGTTGGCGCCCTTACATTCTTAACAATTGTTAATGAATTTTAAAGAAAATTTAATTAACTTTTTTACTATATTTTAATTATTTTCCGTCGAACTTTCTTTAGGTGGTAAATTAAGTTACACTTTCCAAGTTCTGAGTCATTGCTTTTTATCATATGCGAAAGTTTTTAAGGTGTAAACTGCAGAAAAAATATGAAAGAATACATACAGAATTTGAGGAATCTCAGGATGTGAAGTCACATCTAGTCTGATTTCAGTCGTTTTTACACAAATGATACAGAACTTAAACTTTAATATCTCTTTAATGGAATAATTTTTTGAATGCTTTCTTCACCATTTTGTTTCTTTTGAAATCTTCTTTATTAAAAGATGGACTTGGGTTGACCCTGAACTAATTCTTAAGGAAACCAATTGTGTAAAAACAAAATCTAAATATAACCTGATATCGCCAGTGTGTTGAAAATCGACCTCGCAGTATACAACTTTGTGTCCCTACCGGAGCCATGATGTTTCAAATAATAAAAACGTAACATAGCATAAAATCCATTCCAGATCATAAACAATTCATGACACAGTTGTTGAACAAAAAATTATATTAAAGCCACAAAATCGTTAAACAAAATATGACAGAATACATCAAAACTTTAAGAATTCTGAGTCTGTGATGTCACAACTAGTCTGATTTTAGTCGTTTACACAAATGATACCAAACTTTAAACTTCAATGTCTCCTTAATGGAATAAGAATTGTGGATGCTTTTTCCACCATTTTGTGTCTTGTTAAGTCCTCTTTCGTGATGGACTTTCTTGATTCCTGAACTAATCAAAGCCAAGTATTATTGTCCATTTTTGATGATTACACTCAGGAAGCAGGTGTAGGAAGCTTTTAAAACGTGGGTGGTACGACCTCTTAGAGGTCATGTCTCAAGTCATATGACCAGCTTCCCAATCTGTAGATAGAATAAGTGAGCCCAAAACAACAAACTAAAAGGGCACTTCATTTTTAGAAAGGGGGACTATTCAAATTAAGACACGTTCTTCCCGTACATGAGACTAAAAAAGAAGTCGCCAGTTTCCTGCTATTTGAACAGTATATTTGAGGGGCACTTTTCATTTTAAAAAGGGGCACTTTTGTCATTTTTTGGAAAAGTGGGAGGGGAGAAGGGGGGTTCATAATCTTATCAGCTTGTGATAATTCCAGTTTTAATTTATGCTTGTTTTGCCTGTTTGACATGATCAATTTGCAGGGAAATTTTGAAAATGCTTATCTGAATAGATTAACACAAATATGATATTGTCTTCTCTTTTTATCACTTATATTTTGGAAATTTGTGTTGATTTGAAACCTTTGTGGGGCATAAAATTCAAGAAATCTTCAGAGCTTCCCGGGCTTCGCCCCTGGACCCAAGTTACTTGCAAGGCTTCGCCTATGTAGCCCCACAATTTTCCCCAAATATACTCAATTTGCAGGGACAATTTCCCTTCTGCCTGTTTAGCTGTTTAGAAATGATAACCCAAATGATTATCTGAGTATGGATTTTAACATTAGAATGAAAATTGTCTTATCATCAATCAAAATTATTGAAGTTTGTGTTGATTTTTTAGCCACTTTGGAGCATTAAAAACAACAAATCTTTCAAGCTTCTGGACCCCAACCAAAAGCTTCGCCCTATAGGCCTCGCCAGCACGGGCACACGGTGTAACGCAGTATATATCACCTTTGACAATTCTGTTCGACCGCATTGGTGGAAGGGAGGGGGCGTGATTTTTATAGACACATGTCTTTTTTAAGTCGGGCTATTGCAACTTTTCGTCGGGCAAATTTTACTTACTGGCCTCGAAGTCAAGAACGCCCCTCAGGGCGGTGACTTTTTGCCCCACTTGAAAACCTATTAGGAAGGAGAAATCGCAATGAATCTGTGAATAAACAATTATTTCTGAAGTAAAGGCTCCACCCGAGTTTTGGAGGTGGGGGTGGTTTGGAGTTGCCTTTAGAAAATAGCCTTCATTTTCGAAAAATTTCCTTTATTATTAGACAGGTTGCTCAATTTTCGAGAAATTGTCCTCAATTTAGAGGCTTTCTTAATATCCGGGCAATTTTCTTTGATTTTCGGAAAATTTCCTTTATTTTTCGGGCAGATTTTTCCATCTTCGTGAAATTTGTGCTAATTTTTTGACAAATTTTCGGAACATTTTCCTCCATTTCCGAGCAGTTTTTCGATTTTCGGGAAAATTTTCTTTAATTATTAGGAAATTCATAGCCGAGTCGGAAATGATCAGATAAATCAGATCTTAAAAGTACATTTTACAGCTCTGCGCACTGCCTGACTATATAAGGTTGGTGCCCAAGTGTCATCATAATGCCGAGTCGGGAGGGCATGACCCAGATATCTAGCCGAGTCGGGCATGATTTCCTGCCCGACTAAGATGGGTATCCGGCTTACAAGGGGGGAGGGGAGGGGTGGGTGCCGAACGCATCCCCACCCCACCCCCACATCTCGTACGGCATGCATGTAAACAGATCAATACTGAGCTGAAGATTAAAGATGCAATATCGGCATAAGGACATTCACTTCAAATGTTCGGATTGGTCGAAAATTAATACAATTGCATAACGCGCCTATTTCGATCATATTTTGCACTATACAGCAATATTTTCTAATACAACGTTGATGTGGTCGAATAGATAAGGCGATGGCTTCGAGCGATTATCTTTTGTTAAGTTTGGCGCCAACTTAAGGCAGCCTACAAAATTGTCTTTGCCTTTTTCCCCTTATTCGAATTAAATCATTTAACCGAAACTAATGATACATTCGCACAGCTCTGTTCAACACAGCTGTCATGTAACGACACATACATACTGTACATTGATGACGTATGTAAGTATATGGCATGTGATATACAACACAATTCATTGTTTCTGTTTGTTCGAGATATTTACACAATAACTAAGAAGCCAATAAATAATTGCATCGGAAATGACGTCTCTTGCAGGGTGAAATCAGATGGGGTCACGCCCGCCACCCCCCCCCTACCCCCCCCCATCCTCCTCCTTCCCCTCCTTCCCCCTTCCCCTGTAATTTTCCCATGATGTTTCTTGGGAAAATTCCTTTAAATTTCGGGAAATTTCCTTCAATGTTTGGAATATTTCTTTCACTGATTGAAATTCCTTTTATTCTCGCGCAATTTTCTTAAATAATCAGACTATTTTCTTCATCTTGGGGTCACTTTTTCTCTGAATTTCATCAATTATCGGGAAATGTTGCCAAATGTTTCAAAAATTTTCCTTCATTTTTTTGTTTAAAATATCCCGAATTTTTCCAATCGAAAGAAAACATCCAAAAGGGAAGGTGAAGTCCTTTCAGGGAGTACCTTTCTCTCTGCTCCCTGCATATAAGAGACTGTACCCTTATTCAAATATGGTCCATTTATCATGCAATCATGACAAAACTGCCCATAAAGCACGTAATGACATCATCCCTGGTTTGATTTGGTTCCTCCCCACCCCTAGGACATCCCCCTTCCGACATTTTATTTCGCCTCTGCCCCTGGCTGCTAGTACGTACCAAATCAATCATTGACTGTTGCGTGTGATTGCGGAGGTTTTTTAAAGAGTTGTAGGACATCTATACATATATACATTATATATATATATATATATATATATAGTACATATATATATATATATATATATATATATATATATATATATATATATATATATATATATATATATATATATATATATATATATATATATATATATATATATATATATATATATATATATATATATATATATATATATATATATATATATATATATATATATATATATATATATATATATATATATATATATATATATATATATACACATCTCAAAATCTTAATATAATTCTATTCTGTAAATTCAGCTACTTGTCAATTTCAGAATGTCTTTTTGGACACACGATGATTTGAGGTTTGACAAAGTCCAATTCTATATTTCAGACGTCATTGACAGAGGAATAAAAAAAAAAAGGTTTTACAAAAGGTAATGAAGGATCCTTTCCCCATTAATGTCACACATTATTGCGCAATAACAGGTAAAAATAAAAAATGCTGTAAATTGGTCAATTTTTAACCAATTTTAATGGTATATTTTGCTGTTTTTATGGTTTAGATCATATTTTAAACCAATTAATCTTACGATGCCACTAAGTGTCCATAGTACGGTAGTACTTTAAAATAGTTTGAATCCACGGCACATAAACCAATCAAATTAATGATTGTATTGACTGAGAGAATATATAATATGTCTCTGGTAATGATGTCGGGGTAATATTAACACAAATGGTGTTTCTCTTTCGGAATGCATCTTTGAACACAGTATATCCGTTTTCATTTGCGTAATTCATAGTGGCCGAATAATTACATATTATTCTCAGCTTGAAAAACTTGTTATTTTTTTCAGCTATGTTTGTGAGGCTGGTACTGCTTGCTCTCTGCTGTTCTTCAGGTGGGTTAAAAGTTTAATTTTCGTAATTTATATTGTTAGTAGTAGTTAGTATATGTTACAGTCTTCCGTTACTTATCATCAATACGCTGAATGAAGTCACGCATGCTAGTACACGTGTAAGAATAACCATATGCATGCATATAGCCGTCTGATATAAGGAAGTATAACCATGGATCTATATAATAGGTTCAACAGTTCAAGATGTATAACTATTTCCCATAATTATCCAATTTCAACAGAATCACCCCTTATACAATTATATAACTACGGGCCCTCTTAATCTCGTTTAATAGCATTCCTCGCGGCGCCCACGAGGTCGCTTTCCCCCATATTTTATCCAATCTATAGGCCTTTGTCCCCCCCTCCCCATGGGACAAAACTGACCCTCTCTGCCCCAGCACCAGAATCATGGTGGAGCCCTTGTTCATTTCAAATATCAGCCCAGGAAAAACCTTGATCTTTATGGATTTTGTAACAGCCTAATATTCCTAAAGGTAAGGGATGATAGAACAAAGGATTATCTTTTGTTCCAGATTATCAGCCATTAATGTTGATCAATAACATTATTTCTTTTTCTAATCTATTTCACTTACGAGGGCTATTTAAACATTAAAGGATTAGTTCAGTGGTCAAGCATGTTTATTTTATATGAAAGAGGTTTTCAATAGAAACAAAATGGTGAAGAAAGCATTCAAAAATCTTTTTCCGTTAAGGAGATATTTAAGTTTAAAGTTTGGTATCATTTGTGTGGAAACGATTGAAAGCAGACTAGTTTTGATGTCATAGCCTCAGATTCCTCAAAACTGCAGATCTGTAGGTATTCTTTAATTCTTTGTCCTGCGATTTTGTTGCTTAAAAAACATGGGATATGTCAAAAAAAGTAGTAAAACTAAATCTAGGAATGGTATTTGTATTATATCACCTGAAGAAAGTTTGAGGGAAAATGATTTAGAAAGTGAAAAAATTAAATGAACTTTCTTTAAGATACATATACAGATTTTGAGGAATCTAAGGCTGTGACATCACAACTAGTGCAAAAATGATACCAAACTTTAAACTTAAATATCTCCTTAACGGAATGAGATTTTTGAGTACTTTCTTCATCATTGTGGTTTTTTTAAGCCCTCTTTCATATAAAATGGACATTCTTATAGAGCGGAAAATAAAAAAAACCCATACGTTTAGTGTAGCCCGGCTAGTCAAATGTGTAGGCTCATGCAATGACGTAATACACCCAATTTTTGGGGTATTTCGAAGTCACTCAGTTTTTGGGGTTGCTCCCGGATTGTATGATTTTGATAATGATTTTAATAATGATTTAGATATCGGTGCTTTTGTCGACATTTTACAGCTTTGGGATTATCATGCCACAGTTGCCTTCATCTCAAAATGCGAGAAAGCAAATTCTCCCATTTGGATCAAGAAAACCCCTTTTGCATGACCACCTACACTAGGATGTCACAACGTCTGGCAACTACAAGGTCACTGAGTGCAAGAACGATGAAAAGTGCGTCAAACTCGAGGGTCCAGTAACGTACAAGCTTCGTAAGTAATTTCCTTTTGTTTTCCACATAATTTCAAAATAGTTCAAGCATCAGTTCAGGGGTCAAGGAAGTTCGTCCTATATGAAAGAAGACTTCAAAGGAAGCAAAATGGCGAAGAAAGAATTACAACATATTATATTCCGTTAAGGAGATATTGAAGTTTAAAGTTTGATATCATTTGTGTAGAAACGACTGAAATCAGACAGTCAGACTAAGTTGTGACGTGTCACAGCCTCAGATTCCTCAGAGTCTTTATGTATTCTATCACATTTTCTGTTGCGATTTTTCAAAATTATTGGACGTGTCTGCATTGCTGGATATGTTAGAAAAATTGTTAGATAGAATCTGGTGAGGGTAATTATAATTTACCACTTAAAGAGCGCCGTTCGAGGAAAAATAATTCAAATAGTAAAAAGTTAAATCCATTTTCTTTAGATTCACTAACAATTAATAAGAATGTGATGATGAAGGCGCTAATCTCCCATAGTAGACTTACTACACCAGTCATTCCTACACATAAGACGGAACTCTTATTCTGTACTCAGTAGTTTACTGTCTTTACATTATATCAATTCAATTCAATTCATCGGCCCTTAACAGCTTGGCACATAAACAGAACGTAATACAACAAACAAGTGATATTGAGGAACGCAATCCATTTTTTTTAAAAATCAAAATGTGAAAAAACAATAGACTGATAAATGGTGGCATGGTGTTAATCGGCAACATGATTTTCACGGGCTTTCATTGCATATTTGATCAAAAGATATTGTAAATGACAGACATGGAAATTGTAATCAAAATATTTTTAAACTTCAACCTGTCTGGGTGCGTTTACTGCGGTAAAAAACTTCTTACGAATAATCGATAAGAATAGGCAGACAAGAAGAAAATGTTATTCATCATCTACGACATTCATATTACAATATCCGCTTAGTCAATGTTGTTATATCTTCCTTATATCTTATACCCTTTACTATAATAAATGCATGCTATGTAGGTTTACCAGAAAATGCCATTTAGATTTCTCTTAAATCATGTTGAATATCCAATTAACTTGGTGGAAACACTTGGACCTGCAAAAAAAAAAAATATATATATATATATATATATATATATATATATATATATATATATATATATATATATATATATATATATATTTATATATATATATATATATATATATATATATATATATATATATATATATATATATATATATATATATATATATATATATATATATATATATATATATATATATATATATATATATATATATATATATATATATATATATATATATATATATATATATATATATATATATATATATATATATATATATATATATATATATATATATATATATATATATATATATATATATATATATATATATATATATATATATATATATATATATATATATATATATATATATATATATATATATATATATAAATATATATACACATATATATATATATATATATATATATATATATATATATATATATATATATATATATATATATATATATATATATATATATATATATATATATATATATATATATATATATATATATATATATATATATATATATATATATATATATATATATATATATATATATATATATATATATATATATATATATATATATATATATATATATATATATATATATATATCGTAACCGCGCGCATTGGAGTGAAAATAACGCGATCAGCCGTGTTTGTTTACATGCCATAGTGTGGTATCGCGCAACATTAACTAGCTGAATATCCGAAAGATTATTATTCTAGCATTCTCGGATATACTGCATGATACTGCATTTTCCATGCATGCATCACGTGAATCCTTAGAGTTTTGTAAATAAATGATCAGAAGTTCCAAACCGGTTATTCCCAGACACACATTATTATATTTGAAAGAAGTAATCAATTTTCACTAGTCTTTGAAAATTAAGCGCCTTTTTCTCAGTTATTGAAACTTTTTATTTATCTTTTTATTTTTGGATGGGATATAACATTGCCTTTTACAAGAACATGCTGAGTAATACTGTCATTAAAATAATTTGAACTGCATTCATGAAATTAGGACGTCACATTTTACAAAGCGAGGTTTACTCTTCAACACATTGTCGAAATCTTTAACATACTAAACGGAATAAGAAATTATCATATTTTTCACCAATATGTTTCTTAATTATTCTTCTAACATATAATCTACGGTAGTGATCCACGTACCATTTACATTTGATGAGCCATTTCACCTCGATCTTGGACCAGATTGTGGAAAACATGCATTTTTATAAAGCACAACAGCTTAAGTTTATTCTGTGAAGTTGTTTATTTAAAAATTTCGCTTTTTGGTACCGTAACGGTAACAGGCCTAGGCAGATAGACGTAATGAGCAAATTATGACGAATTGATTGTCTCCATTCCACGCGGTTTTGCCATATTTTTCAATACAACTTTTGATTCAGAATCCAACTTCGTCAATTCGTCAAATTTCTAGGCGCCAAAAACGGGATCTTAAACTGTCCGAAAACCGTTTTTTATTTTTGTATTACAGTTGTCAACCCTTTTAAATTTCCGTCCCAGGGGAAGAGGGAATGTTAAAAATAATATGGTGTAAAGGTCGTACCCTCTCCCCCTTCAAAGGTTGTGTTCTCTTACGTGGTGTGAAATAAAAATTATTATTTCCACCACAGTCTCTGGAGGATTGTTTCTGGAATATGTGGTGGCCCATGTAGTGTATCGTGGTTGTCTGCCTGCACGGGAGGAGCAGCTTACAAAGTGCCTGGGAAAGCAGGAAATCTCTACAGATATCCTCAGAGCATTGATTCCGTAAGTAACTTGTGTGTCTTTGTACAGAAGTAGCTGGTTTCAGAGAGTGCCCCCATAAATCAGTGAGAATAGAGAAATATGGTAAATAAAAATGCATTAAGATTAAATTCATTTTCCCTTCATCATCCCCCTCCCCACGTCATACCTAGAAGATAATTGCCAAAGTGCCAACCCCATCATACCCCTAGCTCATCTATCAGAACATCTTGTAGTTTCGTCTTTGAAGAAGTATGGTTATGGTCTAGAAGTAGAAACATAAGAGGCTGTATACTGGTAAAAGCCGATAAGATTTAGAAATAATATTCAACATGAGAACTTCGTGAAATCACAGCTTAGTTACTTTTTGAGGCCGGAGTACCAATCTTTGTAAACATATACAATAATTACCTTGTCAAGGCGCGGGTTCAGTTGGGGAAGGGGGGAGGGGTGCACTTAGTCTCTTATTTGCTCAAAGTTCCCATTCTAAATGAAATCTACCTAAATCTAGAGCTTGAGTGTGAGAAGAATACCGTCTTTGAATTCTGCATCAAATCTCATACACAACAGAACAAAAGTTGGTCAGAACTGATGTGCGCGCCCTACCACCCCTACCCCCCTCGCCTCTTTTTAGACCACATATATCCTCCGCACTTATTCCATTTTTGCTATAAATAGCTCCCATTCTAATTGAAATCTACATAAATCTATAGAACTAGAGTGTGAGAAGAATAAAGTCTTTGAATTTTGCATCAAACCTCATACACAACAGAACAAGTGTTAGTCAGAACTGATGTTCGCCCCTCCTCTTTCGAAAATTCCTCTTGTGGTTTTTTTTTATTTTTTTTTTTTTTACTTTTGTGAATGATAATAATAAACTTTGACTTAAGGAGCTCTCGGTCCACAAGTGAGGCGTCAAAAAGTGAAGTCAAGGAAAATCTGATACTAGTGTCGTTGAAAAATTACTGAAATATTTATAAATAAAATAATTATGATTAAATTGAATATTAGTATCAAAAGTTTTAAGTACCATCACGAGCACCAAAAGTGTGTTCCAATAATCTTGAAACTCAAAAAATACGCCCTCACTTTACAGCCGCCACCAGCCTCTTTAAAGATTAATGGCATGGTAAATTGGTACACCTATCGGTCATCTCTAGAGAAGCTGATTTAATTAGTTTTTAATTATAGGCATGCAATCGATTCTTTGTATCTTTATGATAGTTTGTAATACATGAACTAAAATTTTAACGACATCCTGAAAATAATGCCCTCGATTTTGAACGCTTTCTTTCCAACTCTTTTCTAATTATTGTTAAGTAATATTAAGATCATTAATTAGGACTAATATTAATGCATAGATATTCAACAGGGGTGTCAGAGCTGGGGGTGGGGGCTTCAAACTCTGATGATTTTAGGTGAACATGTATTATCACGCTACCCGACCTCATTAGCTTGTCATATTGTTGTCACATGTCACCTGACCTCATTAGCCCCTCCCCCAATATTTTAAAGCTCCACCGCCCCTGTTCTAAACTAAATATCTGCTCTCTTAAAAAAATAACTGTGCTTCCAAATACAATTTTTTGTCTATATGAAAACAATTAGCTAAATTATGCGTCTTCCCTTTCACCTCCTCATACGGTTCCATCTCGCTTTCGTCATTTTCTGAGGGCAGTGATTGTAATGTTTACTTTTAAAATGTCTAATATTACGACCAAAATACTGCTTACTGTTTAGAAACTTTTTAGTTGTGACTGATTAAAGTTAGAAATTTTACATGAAAGATTCGCGCCATTACATGAACCATGTTCTTTTTTTTTACCTGTTAGAAAATCGGACATCTCAAGGCCACCGAAAATTTGCGCATTACTGCCCTGAAACTCCCTAAATACAGTGTACAATTATACATACACTGTACGTACGGAGCTTGAGTTTCGGGAATGGCTTAAGGGGACACAGCGTGTACATTATTTAAAAAATATTGAGTGAAGGCGCTGTGAGTAGTAATATCGTAGATGTTGAGGTAAAATATTGGCATGAAAATATCAAAAATTCAACTTCATGATTTGTCCTTCTCCTTAAAAATTTGTTCCAGCAAATCATAACCACAAACTTACTGTAGCAAATAGTGAGACCACTTTATCTTAATTAAAATAACCACACAATAAGGACTTCATCCATTGCTAATATGATACTCAGCACCAACTTCCACAACAACTTAGGTTTTCAGAATAAAGAAAATAAAGAGGAAAAATCTGACCCGACCTGGTTATTTATCAGGTCGGGTCTGACTGTTTGAAACTTTAAGGAGCAGAACAACTAATAATGTACGCAGCTAGACGCTCCCTGCACAAAAAACGTTTTGAAAATAGTTTCTTCACTTTTCCATGTCTTTCTGTCAGTCCAGTCCACGCTCCTGATCGAGAGATCTCCTGATTGGGGATCGAGACATGCGCATTGACCATAATTTAAAGCATTGCTAATAAGTTCAGCTGATTTTACTTTCAAATTTTCTTACAATAAAATTTCATAGTTTGAATAAAGTAGAAATTGATATTTCTGGACATAAAATATTTCTTGCATATAATTTTAGCTTTTGCTGGTGACTAAGATTTAAAATCTACTAGTCAGACACTATTGAAATGAACTTTTTAAGATTACTTTAAAAATTCTTAGGTGAAAATCTAATTTGCGCTGCTGAAAATAGAGACTATAATTTCGTCGTTCTGCTGCACCAATAACATTTCCATGTGTTTTTCCTTCCCTTGGCTTAAGCCTATTTTACCGTTATGTATTTTTATAGAGTGATTTGAATTTGGAAAGATGCATTGTGGGTTATAATGACAACATTGGTATTCTCCTGTTCGGGGCGTGAACCGAGCTTTTTGCCATACGAGGTATGCGTGTCTGACCGCTGAACTAAAGCTTCAATGCAGACTAATTATATGTTTTTCTCATGCAGTTACAAGTTTGTTTTGTCATCTTATGAGAGCAGTAAAGTAGCTTCTGTGCAAGATCCAAAGTAAAACACGTGGTTGAAGGTGTGAACGTATTATAATTAGTTTAAAATAAAATACAATACAACCGACTACAACTTTTAATTGTGAACTTTAAATTTAAGTTTTGACTTAAATAAGTTTGGTTCATGAAGAAACATTCTGATCAGTGGCTGGACATCTAATGTTTACTTTAAAGGAGTCTAAACTACTGACTAGAACATTCAATTGTTTACTGTTAATTTTAGTTGTGACCGATCAAAGTTTACAAATATTTGAAAAGATCCAAAATTCGGTAAACACTGAACAGAAAAAATTATTAAAACATGATTTCATTACATCATCCTCTGTCATACGATGTAGACGTGTCTGACCGCTAAACTAAGGCTTCACATGTGTTTTTTCTTTTCTAAAGCAGTTCCGTCTTCGATGTGTCATCTTATGAAAGCAGTGACTCATCTTCTCTTCAAGATCCTAGGTGAGACACGTAGTTGAAGATAAAAGATAGCAACTTAAACTTGCTATTGTTGAGCCTTCATACTTTGTTTAAGTTTGAGCCTTGTGATTGATAGCATATTTCTTTTAAAAACATGCAAAACATGCTAATTCAGTGTTTGGACGTCTACTTTAAATAAATATAAAATACTGACTAAATTTTGCTACTCTTTAAGCAAATTTAAGTTTTGACTGATCAAAGTGCACATTAACTTCAGAACGTGCAAAGTTCATGATGCCCTGAACAGATTAACTTATGAAAATATAATTTCGTCACATTATTCTCTGTCATACGAGATAGACGTGTCTGACCACTGAATTAAAAATACGCATGTGTTTCTTCTCTAAAGTAGTTCTGTTTTCGTATGGTCATCTTATGAGAGCAGTGAATCAGCGTCTCTGCAAGATCCAAAGTAAGACGTTGAAGATTTGAACGTCTAATATTTGCTATAAAAGAGAACACACTACCAAATAAAAACTCAGAGTTTACATATAGTTGGAAGCATACACATTTAGATACAATAATTTAACATTCCAATGGTTAGATAATTTTAGTTTTGACTTATCAGAGTTCACATATATTTAAAAACGTGCAAAATTCATGATATCCTGAATAGAAAACGTTATGAAAAACTGATGAAACTTAAACATAATTTGGTCACATTATCCTATGTCATTCGATATAGACGTGTCTGATCACTGAACTAAGGCTTTACATTGACGTTTTTGGGTTTTGTTTTCTCTCGTGCAGGTCCGCCTTCGTCTCGTCATTGTATGAGAGCAGTGTATCGGCCTCTCTGCAAGATCAAAGGTAAGAAACGTAGCTGAAGATGAGGTAGACGTGTCTATACCGTTCTCTACAAGATCACGTGGTTGAAGACACGTGGTAAAATACCGACAAAAACGTATTCTTTTGCAAATTGCAGTTGTGATTAATCAACGTTTACAGATATTTCAAAAATGCACAATTTGTGGTGCAGGAAATATACAGCAGCTATTCAGTGGTTGAATGTCTCATATTTATTTTCAAACAGTAAAACTTGCTACTTTTTAACAGTTTCAGTTGTGACTGATTAAAGTGCAGAGAAATTCAAAACGTTCAAAATTCATGATGCCTGAACAGATAAACTTATGAAAACATATTTCGTCACATTATTCTCTTTTAAGCGAAATAAACGTGTCTAACCGTCTTCACATACGTTTTTTCTTTCTTTGTATAAAGCAGTTCCGTCTTCGTTTCGCCATCGTATGAGAGCAGTAAATCAGCTTTTCTGCAGGTTCCATGACACGTGGTTGAAGATGTGGCCAATTTATTTTAGGTCATAAAATGCCGATTAAAACTTGCTATTGTTTAAAACTTTGAGCCAATTGTGACTGAAAACATTTTATAAATTATTTCAAAAAACATGCAAAATAATGCTGCTTCAGTGGTTGAACGTCTAATATTTACCCTAAAAGAGTATAAAATATCGACTAAAACTTGAGTATTGTTTAGAAAATTTGAGCTGTGACTGATCAAAGTGCACAGATATTTCAGAACGTGCAAAATTTATGACGCCCTAAACAGAAAATGTTATGACACATATTTTCGTCACATTACCATAGGTCATACACGGTAGACGTGTCTGATCGCTCAACTAAGGCTTCACATGTGTTTTTTCTTCTCTTAATTAGTTCTGTAGTCGATTGGCCATTTTATGAGAGCAGTAAATTAACGTCTCTGCAAGATCCAGGGTAAGACACGTGTTTCGACTTCTGATATATATTTTAAAAGAGCATAGAGTACCGATTAAAACTTGTTATTGTTTAGAAAATTGATTTTTAAATGATCACAGCTTATAAAAGTTGTGGTGCACGAAGAATAATTTCCAAATTTTACGTTAATATTAGGAAATTGAATCGTCTCAGTGGATAGGGTTACCACGGCCCCATCCCGGTCCAGCGTCTCACGCATCTGGACGCTTTCTGTTTGATACATCAGCACGATACGGTCATTCTATCCAATGACGTTTGATTATTTGCACTTAACTCCACTGTCAAAGTCATTTGTATAAAGCAAAATAATCGAACCTAAATAGGTCAATACAAGCACACGGCAAGTGCACCACTATCAGGTCATATAAGTAAGGAGAAGTATTCAAAGTCAAAAACAGCTTTCTCAATTTTCGAATGTGTTAAGTTTCAATACGACGTACCTCGTCCTTTCGTCTCATCACCATCAAGTTGAGCTGTATTTTGGAAGAATATTAGGATTGTCATCATATTGTCATAAATTATCATCATTATTATGGTCATCATGGATTGATTGATTTAGAACAGGGGGATGCTCTTTGGAAAGTGTGATGGGACAAACTCCACCGACACTAAATTATATATGAAATTACGTCTCTAATGCTAGAAGTAAATAAGAAATTATGCCCCAAAGCTGCTTTGAAATGTAAATTATGCTCCCAAAGCTGGATTAAATAGGAAATTATGCTACCGACGTTGAATTACATAGAAAATTATGCTACCGACGCTGGATTAGATAGCAAATTATGCTATCGACGCTGGATTAAACAGGAAAGTATGGTACCGACGCTGGATTGAATAGGAAGTTCTGGCAAAAATATTCTTACCACGTTAGAATCAATCAATATTGTAATGAAAACGTTAAAACCAATCAATACTGTAATGAATAGGGCCATCATTTCACAACAGCTTCAGGCCGTGGGCCAATCGCATGGCAAAACCAGCATCATGTGACAATCAGAACCCGTCAAAACAATCCCTGAATACAAACAAGTTGAGGGCGTGCGCGATTAGAAGGATGTACGACAGATATCGGCGGTTCTTTTATCCACCTTCCGTTGACAAGCCGCGAGCCCAATTTATAGCGGAACTAAAGATATCATTTTATTTGATAAGCCGCGATGTATTAGTGAGCTGATCTGCCTATAAGAAAAAACCATAATAAACGAGTACTTTGCGAATTTTACCGATCTCATTTGGATTGATCTTACATGCAATGCAATGCATTATACAACGACTATTGTTCGCGGACCAGATCGGATTGTCTGGCGGGCCAGATTTGGGCCGCGGGCCACCAATTAAGAATCGCTGCTGTATGAAGAACAACCCATCAAGGAAGAGGCGACGGAGGTGAATGAAAGGGGGTCTAATAATAAAATGAAATATGGCTCATTTTTTAAATTAATTCTTCTACCAGTCTACGTGACTGCTACAAAATGTTTGTCATTTCACTATTTTACGACTTCGTATAAAGAATCATCAAGGTAAGCAGTTGATATCAAGGTCCGCTGTCTAGGGGCAATGCAATGGAATTAACTGCAAGAGGAACTTGTCATATTGCCTACATACAGTCTGTGAGATCTAAAAGTAGGGGATGAAATATCTTCAATAAGTAGGAGATAAGCTACGGGTGCCGCCATTATGCGATAGTATGTCCCTATGCTCTCCCATAGACTTGTAGGTGAAACTTAGAATGGGTGGAAAATTTGTTCGAGGTTTCGGTACCCCATGGGTTATGAGTATCCGGTTAGTTTAAGAGTAAGTTAACAAGAAATATGCTGCTTTGAGAAATTTCACCATTTAGATTTCAAGAAATTCGGCTGGGAAAATCCTGACTTTGATCGAATTCTTTGATCACTTGCGGTCAAGTGGCTAAAATGTAGAAGACCACTTGCTAGGCCTCATATATATATTTACATGAAGATTGAAGGAAATTGCGTTGATTATGGGTTGAAGTAATTGGAACACGAAAATGTCACCTAGGAGATCTCCTACTTTTAGGAGCTCTCCCGGACTGGCATATATACATGAATGCTATCAGAAGCCATCAGTACTGATACACCGATAAACATCATATTTAGTGGCAGAGTTGTAAGTCACAATTTTGTTGGCAAGTCAAGTCGGTTACTCGAGTGGTTTGACGACAGCAAGTCGTCTTCGTATTTGAAATACAAAACGTGCAGCTTAAAATTATACAGTTTGCAGTTCAAATCAAGTCACAAATTAACAATCTGGCTCGGGTCCAAGTCAGTAACTCGAGTGGCTAGCTTCATAATCTGACGAAAGCTTGTCTTCCTATAAAGAATCATATTTTGCAATATTAGAATATCAAACATGCAATTGAAATACAGACCCGTCGATCATGGTAGAGAAATAGAGCAATTATCAACGGAACTGGAGTAATTCAAATAGGCTAATGGAAAACATATTCGTCAATGATAAAAAAAACTTACCCATGTCACCGTGCCTTGAAACCCAGATACAGAGTATTGTTTTTAAACCATTTTCAGCAATCAGTGGTCGTCTGAAGAAAGTGGGCCTGCTTTAGAGCTTGAGTTAAGGTACGCTTAATGATGTAACAGCAAAAGGTGCGGATCGCACTAGTGTAATAACAAGTAGTTAGTTACATAACCCATACTGCCATACCGGTATTAGAGCCATGAAGGCCCATTAGGTCGGTGTTTATCCCCGGCTTACTTGGCGTAAAGGGATAGAAGCGCGTGACCCCTCTGGACAAGACTTGAGCCTCCATCGCAGGTCAACTTTTCAGCAGTACTGGTACTCATTAACAGCTAAGAGGACTGGAGCAAGTAAAGTGTCGTGCTCAACGACAAAACGCAACATACGAGCACGACTCCTTCCCCACTGAGCCACTGCACACCTGTAATAACAATTATTATAGTAATTTCAAAGTCACACAATGGTCGTTATACAGTTATAAGAGTGATTATAACAATGTTCCCTTGGGATAAACTTGAATCTAATCTTCATATGTTTTAATGATTAAGTCCCACTAATATAATGATCGCTCTAAAATTGTCATTAGACAGACCTGATATATTGATAGAAGCTGCTAAACGTCACATCACATTTCAAAGTCCGTCTCTTGAAACACGAAGGACTCAATATCACAGAGACCTTTAGATTACCATCGAAGGACATTCAATCAATGTCTTGCTCATGTATTATGTAACGTGCTGGTTTCCCAGGTAGTTGAAAAAGGATGAAATGTTTGTCATAATTTCAGATCTGAACATCATTTTGGCTTCTTATTTTGATAATTAATACCTTCTTACTTGGATTAATATTGAAATTCGGAGCAAAAAGTATGAAAATAGCAACAAAAATGGAATTGTGTTCAAGGGACGGATTCTGAGATGAAAACCAAACGGAATGTTTGTCCTATTTCACAGCTTCTCTTGGTTTCCTCCATCCAATGGAGACAGCAATTCCGATGATGGCTTAAGGTATGATCATGCGCGTACAACTTGTTTTCTGCGATGTGATTGGACAAGGGTACTCACCCCTAACCGCAGAACACTTTATCCAGTGACAAATGGACATATTCAAATTGACACATTTAATAAAGAGGGCTTATCTACTTTTTCATAGGGAAGTTACCTTTTCACTTCATTTCGGTGTTAAATTCTGCTTTAGATTTTAAAACTTTACAACTTTGAAAAGTGGCCGTTAAAAGAGTGGTTATACCCTAGTGGTTATTCCCTATAAAAAATTAAGATGATAGACAATATATTAGCCAATGACACTAATCCCATCAAGCATTGAAACCCAGATAGAAAGTGTTGTTTTTTAAATTATTTTTCAGGTATCAGTGGTTATTTTCGTCATCTGAAGAAAGTGGGCCTGTTCCAGAGCCTGGGTTAAGGTAAGTTAGATTAAGTCAGTAAAGGAGCAGATTGCGATAATGTAACAACAATTTTAGTAATTACAAATTGGTCGTTATACAGTTATAATAGTAGTTCTAATGTTAAAACACTGTTCCCTTGAAGTATGAATGAATCCGAAGTGTTTTCAAGCCCAAAGATAATTCTTACTGATATAATCACTGCTTTCAAAAAGTCATTTCCAAAGGAAAATTTTGTCCTATTTCACAGCTCTTCTTGGTTTCATTCATCCAATGGAGATAACGAGTCGGCTTCCGACGACGGCTTAAGGTATGATCATGCGCGTACAGTTTGTTTTCTTTATTGTGATTGGACTAGAAAGGACACACCCCTAATTTGCATTACACATCGTCTAGTGACTAATAGACATATTCAAATTGACACATTATAAAGTGTCGGTCTACTCTTTTTATAGGGAAGTTACATTTTTTACATAATTTCAGTGGCAAATTCTTATGGTACGTGAATGAGACAGTTCTAACCATGCCTTGAAAGCTTGCAGATTTAGAATATTGTTTAAAACTATTCTTCAGCTATCGGTGGTTAATTTCGTCATCTGAAGAAAGGGAGCTTGGTCAAGAGCCGGAGTTAAGGCATGCTAAGTATTTTACAGTATAAACAGATAAGGAGCGGATTGTACTGTTACAACAATAATTTTGGTAATTAAAGACGGTCGTAATAATAGTGATTATAACACTGTTTCCTTGGGGTAAAATTTAATTTAAACTTGATATGTTTTAACAAAGGTTTAATACAAATGATATAATCACCGCTTTCAGATTGTCAGTAGACCTAATATATTGGTTAAAATTACTAAACGTCGCATAGCCAAACCAATCGCAATGTTTGTCCTATTTCATAGTTCCTCTTGGCTTCCTTCATCCAGTGGAAACAGCAAACCGTCTCTTAGTGACGACGTCAGGTATGATTACATGTCAAAGTTTTCTTTTAGCCAAGTGATTGGGCGAGAGGGTCACACACCCCTAATTTACTTTGTACATTGTAATTTACCAAAAAGACATTGTCCAATTGAAGAGATATTTTACATTTTCATGTAACAGTATAAGGAACGGATTGCACTATTACAATAAAATAATGATAAAAAATAAAAAACGATCCTTATAATAGTGATTATAACACTGTTCCCTTGGGGTAAAAATTAATTTGAACTTGATATGTTTTAACAAAGTTTTAATCCAAATGATATAATAACCGGTTTCAAATTGTCAATAGACCTGATATATTGATATAATTTACTAAACGTCGCATAACCTAACCAATTGCAATGTTCGTCCTATTTCATAGCTTCTCTTCGTTTCCTTCATCCGGTGGAAACAGCGAACCGTCTCCAAGTGACGAAGTCAGGTATGATTACATGTCAAAGTTTTCTTTCAGCCAAGTGATTGGGCGAGAGGGTCACACACCCCTAATTTACTTTGTACATTGTAATTATACAAAGGAACATTGTCCAGTTGAGAGGGTTGTTTTACATTTTAATAACTATGTTAAATATTTAACAGTATAAGGAGCGGATCGCACTATTACAATAAAATAATGATCACAAATAAAAGACGATCCTTATAGTAGTTATTATAACACTGTTCCCTTGGGTTAAAATTTAATCTGAACTTGATATGTTTTAACAAAGGTTTAATCCAAATGATATAATAATCGGTTTCAAATTGTCAATAGACCTGATATAATGATACAATTTACTAAACGTCGCATAACCTAACCAATTGCAATGTTCGTCCTATTCCATAGCTTATCTTGGTTTCCTTCATCCGATGGAAACAGCGGACCGTCTCCTAGTGACGACGTCAGGTATGATTACATGTCAAAGTTTTCTTTCAACCAAGTGATTGGGCGAGAAGGTCACACACCCCTAATTTACTTTGTACATTGTAATTTACCAAATGGACATTGTCCAATTGAGAGGGTTGTTTTACATTTTAATAACTATGTTAAATATTTAACAATATAAGGAGCGGATCGCACTATTACAATAAAATAATGATAAAAATAAAAGACGATCGTTATAATAGTTATTATAACACTGTTCCCTTGGGGTAAAATTTAATCTGAACTTAATATGTTTTAACAAAGTTTTAATCCAAATGATATAATCACCGCTTTCAAATTGTCAATAGACCTGATATATTGATATGATTTATTAAACGTCGCATAACCTAACCAATCGCAATGTTCGCCCTATTTCATAGCTCCTCTTGGTTTCCTTCATCCAATGGACACCAATTGAGAGGGTTGCGAACCGTCTCCTAGTGACGACGTCAGGTATGATTACATGTCAAAGTTTTCTTTCAGCCAAGTGATTGGGCGAGAGGGTCACACACCCCTAATTTGCGTTGTACATTGTAATTTACCAAATGGACATTGTCCAATTGAGAGGGTTGTTTTACATTTTAATAACTATGTTAAATATTTAACAATATAAGGAGCGGATCGCACTATTACAATAAAATAATGATAAAAATAAAAGACGATCGTTATAATAGTTATTATAACACTGTTCCCTTGGGGTAAAATTTAATCTGAACTTTATATGTTTTAACAAAGTTTTAATCCAAATGATATAATCACCGCTTTCAAATTGTCAATAGACCTGATATATTGATATGATTTATTAAACGTCGCATAACCTAACCAATCGCAATGTTCGCCCTATTTCATAGCTCCTCTTGGTTTCCTTCATCCAATGGACACCGCGAACCGTCTCCTAGTGACGACGTCAGGTATGATTACATGTCAAAGTTTTCTTTCAGCCAAGTGATTGGGCGAGAGGGTCACACACCCCTAATTTGCTTTGTACATTGTAATTTACCAAACGGACATGGTCCAATTGAGAGGGTTGTTTTTTATTTTCACAACTATGTTAAATATGCAACAGTATAAGGAGCGGATTGCACTATTACTATAAAATTTGATATATAATAAAAGACGAGCGTTATAATAGTGATTATAACACTGTTCCTTTGGTGTAAAATTTAATCTGAACTTCATATGTTTTAACAAAGTTTTAATCCAAATGATATAATCACCGCTTTCAAATTGTCAATAGACCTGATATATATATATATATATATATATATATATATATATATATATATATATATATATATATATATATATATATATATATATATATATATATATATATATATATATATATATATATATATATATATATATATATATATATATATATATATATATATATATATATATATATATATATATATATATATATATATATATATATATATATATATATATATATATATATATATATATATATATATATATATACATATTGGTAGAATTTACTAGACGTCGCATTGCCAAAGCAAACGCAATGTTCGTCCTATATCATTTCTCCTCTTGGTTTCCTTCATCCAATCGAGACAGCGAGCTGTCTCCCGTTTACGGCGTCAGGTATGATTACCTGTTCACGTTTTCTTTCTGAACAATGATTGGACGAGAGGGTCAAACACCCCTAATTTATATGTACATTATCATGTTACAGACTGACGTTGTCATATTGATACAATATAGTATCTACATTTTCATAGGGAAATTAATTTTTTTCACTTGTGTTAAATTCTGTTTTAGATTTTGAAACTTTGATGGGAAAATATTGCATCTGTTTGTGATTCTTTTCTAATACTTAGTTTCAAAAATGGATGATGTCCGCACAATTGAGCGCAATTGTACATTCTACCACGGAAAAGAGAAAACTGTTTATTAATCAACCAGTAATTCATCTGATATATGTACGTCGTCCAACTGACCAGCAAAGAATACAGCAATATGGCTAAGGAACTTTTGAAAAAGTCCTGTTTATGATATAAGATATTGTTCTTGATAATTGAGTTCTACAACAGAACGCATAATTGTTAGGTGGAAAATAATACGTATTTGACTAGTTCGGTACTTGACACAAATACTATGCTGGAAATTTGTAAATGATTTAAAGTTACAATTTGAAGGCTTCAACACAATTATGACATGACAGATGATACAAAAGAGGCATTCAATTAGAGCAGTGGCAAGGGGACAAGAATCCTGTGCTGCCAATCCTTGGTGATTAGTTCTTCAGAACTGTAATAAATTCGAAATAAAGGGGGTTTTACAGAAAATGTCATAAGAGAGAGTGCTTTAATTCTTTAAAACTTTAAAAAGAATCCCTCGTTCTGACTATCCATTATGGCAAATGAATAATAGGTGAATTTTTTTCAACTTTTCATGTCCTAGACAAATGTTTTGTCCAATTAGTTCCCAGTAAACAGTCAAATCTAATAAACATGCATTTGATATCTGATTTGGCTCTGAACAATACCCCCGTAATCTTAGTAGAAGTGCAATTGACATAACGTTATCCCATGAAAATTCACTCGACGGCTGAGTGAACTCGTATCGTAAAGAATATGAAACTTCAAGTTTTATTACACCATTGAGTGAGGTCTATCATCATCATCACCACCTCCCCACCACCACCATCATCATCATCATCATTATCATCAGTATCATGGTCATGATCATCATGATCATCATCATCATGATCATCATCATCATAATCATCATGATCATCATCATCATCATCATCATGATCATCATCATGATCATCATCATGATCATCATCATCATCATCATCATCATCATCATGATCATCATCATGATCATCATCATCATCATCATCATCATCATCATCATCATCATCATCATCATCATCATCATCATCATCATCATCATCATCATCATCATTTGTCGTCCGTAGACGGAATAGTAGGAGCAGCTTTAGCAAAGTCGCTGGATTTCGTTTGCATGAGTCCTACGTCTTTGTCAATGATGACAGGATAACACATTTCCCTTCTACCACGATTTGGGTGTCCAGCGGATGGCTTTCTCAACATCAAATGAGAGATCGGTTGATCTCGTGTGCTCAAGCAGTGTCCGTAAATCGTTGGCATCGCCGTTTAATAATCTCTTATAGCAGAGGAAGGTTGACATATACTTTCTTATTTGAAACGTGATCCTGCCAATTCATGTCCAGATGTTGGGTGTAATAGCCGTTGACACGGTCCTGATACTTGGTCCTCAATATCAGATATAATTTACTTTCATTGACTTAGAAGGCGGGGTGAAGGTGGGCGGCAAATTTCCCCAGAATGGTATATTTCCAAGTACATGCACCTGTTCAACAACAAGATTCTCGTAATGTTATGCTCTGGCAAGTGTCAATAGCCTTACAGTTCGGACAGTTTTTCATCTGCCAGAAACAAATACCATTGTTTATGATTTTGTTTAGTAATAATTTAATGTTACCGGAATTCATTATACAAACGAATTCATCGTAGATTAATACTCTTATGCAGTATATTGCTTTGAAACTATTTTACAGCCTTCAGTGGCAATCATCTAGTGACAGCGAGTCGGCATCCTCTAAAACCTCAAGGTACGTTCATTTATACTAAGTATGTTGCTAATAAAATAAAGTGAAGCATTAGTTGCCAGGAATGATGCCTTTTTTAGGAATAAAATGTTTAAACCTCCCGCAAGAGCAATAGGTAACATTAATTCTAATAACGTTTGCATTATCTGATTATTCACACAGTAAAACATAAACATTTTTCAAGTTGGAAATACAATCAATCCGCAAGATAAACCAAGCAAAACTCGTAGCATTGTATCAGTTTAAAGAGCTTTTTCGTTTAATATCTAAGTCTCCAAGATGTTATTTATCTGTTTACTGACATGACTGATCAGCTGGTCACATGTGAGATTGGTGGAGTCGAGCTCATTTTTTGACTACTGAAATAATGTGTAGATTATGTAAACTAAAGAAGAAAAGTTTACAATTAGCTAATGACTAAACGCGTTTGTATTTTCGCAGCTTGGATTCGCTGTTTGCTTCATCAGAGGAGAATGAGTCAAGTTATTGGGATGACTTGAAGTAAGTTACTAATACTTTGTGGAATTGATTATTGCAATACAAATTTCAATTTCGATTATTGCAATACAAATTTTAAACCAAAGATAAGACTACTTACATACTCCTTACATCTTTGAGTTCCTTACTTGGGTAAACACCTTCAGGGATGTAGCTTTGCAAACATAATATAATATCAAAACAATGGGCTGATATTAAAATAATCTGATAATATTAAAACAATAGGCTAATATTAAACCAATGGAATTAATATTCAAATAATAGGCTAATATTCAAACAATGGGCTAAATTTCAAACAATGGAGTTTATATTCAAACAATGGATATCCATGACAATTATTTGACACAGCTGAATGGGGTATATCATATTCCTATCATTATCATTATTATTATTATCATTATTATTATTATTATTATTATTATTATTATTATTATTATTATTATTATTATTATTATTATTATTATTATTATTATTATTATTATTATTATTATTATTATTATTATTATTATTATTATTATTATTATTATTATTATTATTATTATTATTATTATTATTATTATTATTATTATTATTATTATTATTATTATTATTATTATTATTATTATTATTATTATTATTATTATTATTATTATTATTATTATTATTATTATTATTATTATTATTATTAATATTATTATTATTATTATTATTATTATTATTATTATTATTATTATTATTATTATTATTATTATTATTATTATTATTATTATTATTATTATTATTATTATTATTATTATTATTATTATTATTATTATTATTATTATTATTATTTTTAATTATTATTATTATTATTAATATTATTATTATTATTATTATTATTATTATTATTATTATTATTATTATTATTATTATTATTAATAATACTATTATTATTATTTGTATCATTATTATTATTATTATTATTTATATCATTATTATTATTATTATTATTATTATTATTATTATTATTATTATTATTATTATTATTATTATTATTATTATTATTATTATTATTATTATTATTATTATTATTATTATTATTATTATTATTATTATTATTATTATTATTATTATTATTATTATTATTATTATTATTATTATTATTATTATTATTATTATTATTATTATTATTATTATTATTATTATTATTATTATTATTATTATTATTATTATTATTATTATTATTATTATTATTATTATTATTATTATTATTATTATTATTATTATTATTATTATTATATTATTATCATTATTATTATTATTATTATCATTATTATTATTATCATTAATATTATTATTATTATTATTATTAGTTAGTAGTAGTAGTATTATTATTAGTAGTATTATAAATGTATTATTATTATTATTATTATTATTATTATTATTATTATTATTATTATTATTATTATTATTATTTATTATTATTATTATCATTATTGTTATTATTATTATTATTGTTAATTATTGTTATTTTATTATTCTAAAAATGCAGACTACCTTGTATTTTATATGGTTTGAAACATGAATCGATATAACTTAAATCAGTCACTCACATGAAAGAAAATGTAGAAAAATCAATTCGAATAATCATACTATAGATTTTCATCTATTTTACTGTTTGCAATAAAATACAAAATATGCTGCAGGATCTTCATAGCCCAGCAGTTTTCCTATATATGACTTTCTTCCTTAATGATTCCAAATATGCTTTTCCTTTTTCGTTGTTTATTCATTTATTGAAAGCAGATGTAAATTTTTCACTTTTATCGTACTCCTAAAACATTTTGCTCTTCGTGCAAAATGCATTTCATGCAAAAATATAATCAATATGAAATTGTAAGTTGCTTCGGGCAATGGTGCCAAATGACGTACATTGGCCTGGAGTGAGCTTCATTTTCGGCCTTTGAACTGGAGATACTGAAGAAAAGATTGTAACAAATTGTT
>JAIGNY010002044.1:282500-285000 GCA_020152595.1 Chiridota heheva
GAAAAATCAATTGAATAATCATACTATAGATTTTCATCTATTTTACTGTTTGCAATAAAATACAAAATATGCTGCAGGATCTTACATAGCCTATCAGTTTTCCTTATATATGACTTTCTTCCTTAATGATTCCAAATATGCTTTTCCTTTTTCGTTGTTTATTCATTTATTGAAAGCAGATGTAAATTTTTCACTTTTATCGTACTCCTAAAACATTTTGCTCTTCGTGCAAAATGCATTTCATGCAAAAATATAATCAATATGAAATTGTAAGTTGCTTCGGGCAATGGTGCCAAATGACGTACATTGGCCTGGAGTGAGCTTCATTTTGGACCTTTGAACTGGAGATACTGAAGAAAAGATTGTAACAAATTGTTTAAAATTTGGGCTAATATGCACGAGACTTTTACTACATGTAATATAGCAACATGCAAGGCAACAGTCAAATTATTGACAGACATTATTTCCCCTCTCAGCGCTGCTGATTAGTGGCGGCGCACGAATTTTGATGTTGGGGGGCAACGGAGGGGAAACCTTGCCTCATGGAGATGGGGAAGCATACCAATTGGGCAAACTAAGTTGCACGTACACAATTTTCTGGGGGCAAAGTGATCGCATGCCTCCATTGCCCACAGAGCGCCGCCCTGGTGCTGACTAGGGAAATGACGACGTAATACATTCCTTTCATTACAGGTCTTCGTGGTTGTCCTCTTCAGCAAAGGATAGGGAATCAGATTTGTACCAAGACTATAGGTAAGTAACTTTACACATTCACTTTATTCATGTTCTGATAGGAGCAGGTAAACAATAAGTTAAACACTACTACTGTATTTTTAGAAAAAATTCTTTCCCGGTTTGAAAACTCAATGGTTCGTAATAATTTTACGACATTTGTATCCTCTTTTCTACATTACTCTTACTGATGCGATAACTTCTTTTAATGACCTCACATTCATAGAAATAAATAAAGTATACTGAATATATATATAAAAATATGCACAAAAACCATGGCATCCAAGGAAATCTTTACCACATTGAAGAAATTATTTTCACAATCATTATCATCGTCATTGCGCCATCGTCGACATCATCATCATCATCGTCATCGTCATCGTCATCGTCATCGTCATCGTCATCGTCATCGTCGTCGTCGTCATCGTCATCGTCATCGTCATCGTCATCGTCGTCGTCATCATCATCATCATCATCATCATCATCATCATCATCATCATCATCATCATCATCATCATCATCATCACCATCACCATCATCATCATCATCGTCATCGTCATCGTCATCGTCATCGTCATCGTCATCGTTATCGTCATCGTCATCGTCATCGTCATCGCCATCGTCATCATCATCATCATCATCATCATCAATCATCTTCATTATCACCATCATCATCATCATCAATCATCTTCATCTTCATCATCATCACCATCAATGAGTCAAGTGATTGGGATGACTTGAAGTAAGTTACCAATACTTTTAGGAATCAATTATTGCAATACAAATTTCAATTTCGATTATTGCAATAAAAATTTCAAATCAAAGATAAGACTACTTACATACCCCTTACATCTTTGAGTTCCTTAGTTGGGTAAACACCTTCAGGGATGTAGCTTTGCAAACATAATATAATATCAAAACAATGGGCTGGTATTAAAATAATCTGATAATATTAAAACAATAGGCTAATATTAAACCAATGAAATTAATATTTAAATGATAGGCAATATTCAAAACAATGAGCTAAATTTCAAACAATGGAGTTTATATTCAAACAATGGATATCCAAGACCATTATTTGACACAGCTGAATGGGGTACATCACCATTCCTATCATTATCATTATTATTATTATCATTATTATTATTATTATTATTATTATTATTATTATTATTATTATTATTATTATTATTATTATTATTATTATTATTATTATTATTATTATTATTATTATTATTACTATTATTATTATTATTATTATTATTATCATTATTATTATTATTATTAATATTATTATTATTATTATTATCATTATTATTATTATTATTATTATTAATAATACTATTATTATTATTTGTATCATTATTATTATTATTATTATTTATATCATTATTATTATTATTATTATTATTATTATTATTATTATTATTATTATTATTATTATTATTATCATTATTATTATTATTATTATTATTATTATTATTATTATTATTATTATTATTATTATTATTATTATTATTATTATTATTATTATTATTATTATTATTATTAATTATTATTATTATTATTATTATTATTATTATTATTATAAATTATTAATATTAATATTATTATTATTATAATTATTATTACTATTATTATTATTATTATTATTATTATTATTAATATTGTTATTATTATTATTATTATTATTATTATTATTATTATTATTATTATTATTATTATTATTATTATTATTATTATTATTATTATTATTATTATTATTAAT
>JAIGNY010002044.1:300000-337500 GCA_020152595.1 Chiridota heheva
CTCGGGAGGTATGAAACTTGGTCAGAAGATTTGTATTCTTAATTGTATCATATGAAATAAGGATTATCATCGGCCGCAAATCAGAATCTGATAAGAAGGATGACCTGCTATTTTGTAACAATTACTGTTGCAAAAGATATGAACAACGGATCATGTCCATTAAAAACTGATAATGAGAAGGAAAAAAAATCAAATAAAATGCCCCATCTGATTAGCGTGATTATATTTTAGGATGTGAAGGTCATGAGAACTAAAAAACGTGAATGATTTTGGTAGAATATTTGGTTAATTTACTATACGTCGTTTAACGACTAAATTAAAGTCAACGTACAGTAACATGGTGACGTAGGAACCGGGCGAACCAAGCCTCCCCCCTCCATATTTTTATTAGGGTGCATTTTGGCTACCCAATAAATGAAGGTCTAAGGAGTTGAAGTTAAAGAGGCAGATTCCATTGCAACTTATTTTAAGAACTCTTCAATTTTGAAGAATTTCCCTCAATTTTCGTAAAAGCTCTCTTCATGGAATTTGCTTCACTTTTATGTGAAATTTCCTTTATATTCGGCAAATTATCTTCAATATTCTGGAAATTACCTTTAATTTTCATAATGTTTCCTTCATTTGATGGAATTTGCTTTAATTTTCGAGAGAATTCCATCAATTTTGGGAAAGTTTAAAGAAGTTTTTTTCAATTTTCGAGTGGTTTTGTTTAATTTTTGACAAATCTCATTCAATTATAATATTTTCTTCCATTTTTGCGAAATTTGCTTTAATTGTTGTAAATTTTCCTTAATTTTGGGGATTTTTTTTCTATTTTCGGGATATGTTGCCAAATTTTACCAAGATTTGCAACATTTTACGAACCCTCTTTTACATTGATAGTCTTTGAACCGTGATAAGATGAGATTCATACATTTTTGGATTGTTGGGATAAAAAATAAATCTGGCATCCAATGTCAAATATCTTCTTACGTCGTGTCGTGTATTTGTGTTACCATATTTCATAACAAAACAAGCATTTGTAGGAATATCACGTCGAAACTACTTTTAATAAGAGGGGGTGGGGGAGGAGTAAGTTAGAAAGTAACCGAATATATTGATTATTTATCAATTCACTGATTGCGCATTTCCTTCTCTCAGATCACTTGTTTCAAACATGCGTGCCCCCCCCCCCTCCCCCCTCCCTTCCCCTCCTTTTCCTCTCCTCGGCCCATGATTGTGTCAGATTTTATCTTCTGTAAGGTTTTTGCGTTATAATTTATGTGTCAAGGTGTGTAGGGTCTCATCTTACTGTTTTGATATTAACCGAAATTAGTGATATTTATGTACGGAATACAGCGCGGTTGTACTCGTAGAATTTACCAACGAACAGAAAATGGCTTCCAGCAAGCACTTCGATGAAAAAGAAATGATATTTTCTTCGATCTGGGCAGTTAGAAAAACCCGTGCTTTACGCAAAACGGCAGTGAGATTTACTGTGAAGGGAGAAGAATGGCCTTTTCTTGCAAAAAGGGGACAAGCTGTTGTCTCCAAATTCCCTAAGAAAGGAAGGACGGGCCTAAATTTCCTAGCGGACAGTTTTTACTATAAGGGGGGACCAAATTTACTGAATGGCTACCGCTTAATTGTCTGAGAGGCCCAAATTTCATAGGAAAAAACAAAGCCGGGGGACCAAAATTTACTGGGGGACACAATTTACTTTTACACTGGCAGCACCAGTGAAACAATGTGTGGATGCTACGCGGTGCGCCCATAAAATACGAAAGCAAGGTATTAAATTAGGGTTGTAATTTCCGCGTGACAAGGGGTAAGGTTTCCTTACTTTCGAAGGTGAGTTTAAATAGGAAATGAGTTTTAAAAAAGATCTCTTTGTTAGGTAAAATGTTGAATTGTAGGGTGTGCCTCTTGGTTGAAACGGTGTGCTTTACCAACCACCTATCTCCTCTTTACTTTGTGAAAGAAACTTCGGCCCTGACCATGGTCTCTATTAACACTACAAGAATCCTGAAACTTAACACTACAAGAATCCTGAAACAATGTATGTAGCAAGCTGCATAAACAGAAACCCTGAAATCATAATATATGACTTAGGACTGTTTCTTGGTAATGTCTTTGACGGAGAAATTGAAACCAGTGCAGCGCCACATCTTCCACACAAACACATGACATGCATGGGTGCTCCATTAATTAGGAATCCAGGGATTAGTTAAGTTTTTGTTAAAGGTAGCAGTGCAGCTGTCAAACTCCCCCTCCCCCGTCCCCCTCCCCCTCCCCTTCCTACTCTCCTCAACGCACGTTCAAGATTCAGTGTCGTTGACGATGACGAATCTTCAGGTCAAAAATTTGAAGTTTGGGTGAATCTTGCATGATCTATAAAAACAATTTCAAGAGAGGTGAATCTTTGCCTAAAAACTATTGCAGATGGGTGAATAATTGTCAAAACTAATATGTGGAATAACAAAAATGGTATATTATGATACTATATTGACTGACTAAACAGTAAAAATTAACCAGAAATCATTTTTTTCTCTGGTGAATCTTCTCCAAAAAAAATTGACCGCGGTGAATCTTGTCCCATTTTTTTTTTTTTTTTTTCCCATCATGGTGAATCTCGACCCGACATTTTTTTGGCCAACGTGAATCTTTGCCTAAAAAAATTGCAGGTATGTGAATATTGACCTAAAATTTGTTATGAAAAAGGTGAACGCATGAAGGGGGTATGTGGAAATGCCGTTTGAGCGCTGCACAGGTATGGGCAGGTCGGAAGTTTTGCATTCCCCAGGCTGCCAGGAAGAGCTTAAAATTCTGCCGGAACAGAAATTTCTTTTAATTATGTCAAAAACACCTGCAGTTTCCCAGCAATAGATAATCAAAATTTGAATAATTTGAATGGAAAAGTGGCTATGTAATTATCAAAGAGAAGATAAATCAAATATTTTAATGTAATTATGTAAATTTCTGTCCTAAATTTCAGTTGCTGAAAATGGTCAGACTGTTTTCTTCTGCTAAATTTTAATAAATGGCATTCAGTTTTGGAGATTCAAAACTTCTTGGCCATATTCTTTAACTAAAATTGGTGGAGGATCGAGAAACAAAAAGTGACCACAAGGAATTCTATAGGGTTCTTGTTGTGATGTCACAAAATTACAATAAAATTTGTATAATTTATTATAATAAGGCCTGAAATTTCAAAATGCTGTAAATTTTCAACCGATTTTGATTAATTGTTTTGCCATTTTTATGGTTCATAAAACACACTTTAAAAAGGAATGGTCAAATTTGACCATAAAATGGTCAACTCTGCACCAAACCAACTTTGGTAAAATTTGAATGACCATAAAATGGTCAAATTTGATTAAAGTTGGTTCTGTGCAGATTTGACCATGTTTAGGTCAGTGCATTCATTTCCAATAAGTGCAAGTTGGATCTTTAAATCAAGACCCATTACTGCATTAAAGGAATATTTCAACACACTTTCATTTTCATATATGATGATTCATATTATGATTATTAAAGAAACAAATTGGTGGAAAAACCATGTTAATATCTATATTCCGTTCAGGGTTTCTTTGCATTTCGATATTTCACCAGTATTTTGAAAATGTAATAATTAGTGCCATAATTGCACATTAAAGGTAACGTATTCTTTTAATTAATTGCTGGTTGATATAGGTATAACATAAAAATTGCAAGAGCTTGCTTTGCCTATTCGATATGTACCTTAAACTCTAAATGAAAGGAAAATACATTTTCTTTTTACATAAATACATTAACAGTCCGACAGCATGTCTATTAATGGGAACACAAATGTTCCTATAAATGGGAACATTTGCTACATGGAAGCCGCCATTTTGTGATATTTTTCATGATCCTTTGCTATCCTAATGTTAAAGCCTAATGCAATGTTACAAATTTCAAATTTGAAATACGTCTGGGAAAATATCTTTGCTTGGGGAACCTTAAAATTCATGAAAATACCTTCATTATTGTCATGGCTAAAAAAAATTCCACTCCCATTTGATATATTACCACGCCATTTTCGAAATATTAGAAATAGTAGAAAATTGAGCTGGGCTTTTTGGCGCGAAGCAGCCATTTTGAAAATTCAAATGTTTTCAAAACAATGATTTTTAATATTTGAAATTCTTAATTAGAAAGTATGACATTTTATCGAAACATAAACAATATGGCTGCATTATTTCAATATTCGCGTGTGTTCCTTTAAATAGGCATGCTTCCGGACTGATAACGAAGTATCTTGGATCTGCCATTATGACATCACACTTTGACACGACAAGATCACTTTTCAAGACACTGGTGAAATCTTTGAAATGTAGGTCTAATAAAACGGAATAAGATGCATAATTCTTTATTTCTTTACCATATTTCTTTCTTTAGTAGTCAGATAATCCCTCTATCATCAGTCCGGCAGCATGCCTATTAATGGGAACATAAATGTTTCTATAAAATGGGAACATTTTGCTACATGGAAGCCGCCATTTTGTGATATTTCACACGATCCTTTGCTTGAACGTTAAAGCCTTATACAATGTTACATTTTGTTATTTGAAATACGTCTGGGAAAAATATCTTTGCTAGGTGAAACTTAAAACTTATAAAATACCTTCATTATTGTCATGGCTACAACTTTTCCACTCCCATTTGATATATTCACCACGCCGTTTTCAAATTTTAGATAGAATAGACAAAAGAATTTAGGCGCAAAACGGCCATTTTGAAAATTTAGATGTTTTTAACACAATGATTTTTAATATTTCAAGTACATAAATTAGAAACTATGACATTTTATCGCAACATCTGAACATTATGGCTGCATAATTTCAATATTCGCAAAAATGTTTCTGTTAATAGGCAAGCTTCCGGACTGCAATCATAATATATTAATAATTGAAAGTCAGTAGAATATTCCTTTGTGGATTATTTTTCCGGATCAAAAAGTTTTTTTGTAAAAACTTAGTGTCCTAGATATACTGAAGTCAGAAGTTTAGAACAATTATGTTTTCCATGCGTATAATTTTGCTCAAAAGCTCCATATTTTCCGCTTGTAACTGTGACATTATGGTGCCAATGTTGCACGTGGAACATTATTGTCATATAACTGCATTAACGCAACAAAAAGGGTCATGGTTATGGTCACATGCTAAAACTATTTGATTATTCCTATAAGCGGATATATAAACCGTTAATTATTTCACTTATTTCGGGTATCTCAAAATCAAGCACCAGTGATTTTTCCGCGTGCAACTGAGAACTTTTGGTGCTTCTTGAAAAATGGACCGATTTGCAGAATATTTTTGGCTCTTTCCCGATCACTTGCGTGACACGTCTTTATACATCAACTTTCATTTACCTCACCAAGTATCAACCAACACTTTTCATGGAACCCGGCACAAAATTTATCATTTGGATTCGCCATCATGCCTTTGACAGTTTGACCTTTAAAGTATACATGTGCGCAAAACTTTACATGGCCCTCCACGAACCTACCATGCTTCAGTGACGTAAAAAGGTACACTCCCACACCCATGCACACCTAAAGTGTGTCCAGTATAGGCCTAACCTATCGCCATATATGATGTATACGCTGCGATATGACAAAACTTTCATTAAAACAGATCGAGTTCAGCCATTATCTAATTGATCATTATTAATATTTTAATATTCAAGTCTGAAAAGCAAAATTGTCATGCGCAGATCTAATCCTTGTTGTATGCAACTCCATTTCTTATTTGTACTTTAATCACTGATTCTGACGAATAGGATTTTGTTCAATCAAAAATATATCACTGCAACATCTGGAAGATATGATACTCTTTGATCATTTTCAATGACTGAAATCGAGGACAGGAAGAAGTGCTAAATCAGGGGCTTGGATTGACACTTTATTATAGTTCTGATGAGCTTGAGCAAAAACATATAATTACTTAATGTATGTGTATAGTAACAATTACGCGTGGCGAGTAACCCCTCCCACCTCTCCCCACCCCACCATAGGCAAACATCGTCTCCCCGTCTGCCCGTAAGGCAGTGTTTACAAGCGACACAATTTGAACTGCCTGACTGTAGAGATGTTTAATATCATTGAGAAAATACCACTGTATTTAGACTTGGAGAGTGCGTCGTTTTATGAGCCGATCGGGTTATTATCTTCTCTAGGCTGCCAGAATTGTATTCTTTCCACGGTCTACTTATATAATCCTGTATTACCGCTAACTTGACAGGCGCACTGTTTGAGTCTTGGTATGATAAGCCTACACCATAATAGGTAGATAAAAACTGTATTCGACGACGAATCTTACACGTGGTCGTTTTTCTGGAATTTTGACCCGGAAAAAGACGATTCAACTGACAACCAAGCGTGGCTTATCTTACTGGCCTACTTGAACCTAGGGCCTCGTGGTCTGTAGCGTGAAATCCCATCGTATAGTTCTGTCTGTGTTGCTAAATAATTTACTTCAACCTCGTAACTCAGTAAGTCCCCTTTTCAGCTCAGCCTAAACTCTTTGGAAAAGATTTTGAAAAGGCTAGCGAGGACATAAGGAATACGGTGAACACAAGCTGTGATTGGAAGGTTTTTTTTTAACTTCTCATAACTTCTCTTTAGCGATGTCTCAAAGTCGGACAAAAGAATTAAATGGAGAATTAAAAAATTAGACTAGGGGACAATTCATGTCCATCAAATATGACAAGATTGTCGCTGGTCACCAGCCCTGGTCAGAGGAGTACAAATATCCAGACGGACTTGTTTTTTTAAAGGATAAGTTTAGGGGTCAAGCAAGTCTATCTTGTATGAGAGACGACTTCAATAGAAACAAAATAGTGAAGAAAGCATTCAAAATCTTATTCCGTTAAGGAGATATCTAAGTTAAACTTTGGTATAATTTGTGTAGAAACGACTGAAATCAGACAAGTTGTGATGTCATAGCCTCACATTCTCAAAATCTTAATGTATTCTATCGTATTTTGTCCTGCAATTGTGTGGCTTAAAAACTAAAGAATATGTCAAAAAAAAGTAGTAAAACTGAAATTAGGAATGGTGTTTATAATCTACTGTACCACCTAAAGAAAGTTCGAGGAAGTTTTAATTTAAGTAGTTAACAAATTAAATAAACTTTCTTTAAAATACATAAACAATTGTTAAGAATGTGAGGATAAGGACACCAACTTTCCATAGTAGGCTTACTACACCAGTCATTTCCTTGAATACCTCCTTAATGGAATAAGATTTTCAAACGCTTTCTTCACCATTTTGATTCTTTTGAAGTTTTCTTTCATATTAAACATGCTTGACCACTGAACTAATCCTTTAAATGATTATTGTAGGCCTATACGATCAGGGAGTGGTGGAGTACAAAATATAAACACAATTGTGAAGGAGCTTTAAAATCTCGTTCAACTCATGGTTGTTAAGCCTGCTGCAAGTTTACCGACCAAATAGCCATTGAAAATTGGCCAAATCAGGCAACAACAAAAAAAACACGGCAGACTGAATCATTGAAAGAAGTACCAAACAATGTAAAATAAAAGATAAAGAATAATATTTTGTTTTCGATCCTTCATACAAAATTTTCACAAAGTCAAATGGAAACAAATAAAAGCATCGGCGTGATTATTTGACAATATATTCATATTTCCAGCGCTTTGATATCACAAATGCTAAAAATAGATGCATGTGAGTAATATTTACAGTGAAATTAAGGAAAGAATAAGTTTAATTCAGCAAAGATATTCAAAACGGCCAAAATCGGGTACTGAAAAAGTTCATTACAGAATCCGCCCCTTGAACACTACTCCAACCTGGTTTTCTGTGCCTGTGGCATTCTAGTAACCGCATGAACGATTACGTGACATTAATATGCGGTCACTGAAAAGTTTTGCGTTTCCTATTCATTTCCACGTTACTCCACTTCGTATTATTACAAAATGTGTGGTCAATTGATTGCGTAATACATGGTCAAGTCGTTGAGAAAATGTCCTTAAAAACAGGATGAAAATGACAGTGGCAGTTTCATTCCGTCCGTGTTTCAAGGGGCGTTTTCTTCAAATGTTACCGGCCAAACATGTTTCAAAATGGCCAGAATTGGCCGGTAATCAGAGAAGGACTCTCTTCTTCCCACTTCTGGGGTCAATTGTGATCATGATAGCTTTATTTTCAAAAGCAAAAAATATATTAAAAGCAAAGAATACCCCAAATTCGGAAAATATCATCTAAAAGTGTAGGGGGGGTCGGACCCCTGTGGCTACGCCTCTGGCTGTTGGAGATCAAATGGTGTAGAACGTACATTGTTTTATCACATGTTGACGTGGAAGGGCATTCTGATTTACTGGGCAAAACCCATCGACCAATATTGAACTATATTAGAGGGTTTGTCTAAATGACGTCAATTTAGCAAACATGATGAGAACCAATCATAAGTAGCGCCCTTTAAAGAAGACAAATTGTTGTTTTTCCTATCATGGCGAATGGCAGCTTCTTGCACCTTCTTGATATAAACCCCTCCCCTCCCAACCTCCCTCCTCCCCCACTTCTTGCCCACCATCTTGCGCCCTACTTTTTGCCTTACTTCTTGCCCCAACTAATTTGCCCCAACTAATTTGCCCCAACTAATTTTCCCCCTTGCCTTCACTTCTAACCACCTTCCTTTTGCCCCTTGAAATGAGGGCACTTCTTTCCCCCGTGTGGTGAATGGCAGAGGAAGATCGCCCGTTACCCCAAGGTGCAAATGTCCTTGCGTAAGACTATGATTGCTAGCAGCGTGGTGGCTCGCCCAGGCGTAAAGTGTACTTTAGCCTAGTCGTTTATCTTCGATTCGACGACTTTTTATTCACAATTAGTTTGGGTGATTATGACTTGCGATTTAGCTCTTTTCATTCGAGACTGACAGACAGTTCTGCTCCAAAGAATCATTAATTCTTTTAAACATGTTCGATCAATCAAGTAAACATTTCTAAAGAGAATCGAGAAAAGACACAAAAAGGTTTGGAATATTGTTTATTCTTGATACTGAGTAAATTCGTTTGAGCGAAAATATATAAAAAAACAATTAAACAGTTAAAGGTAAGAAGATTTTTAATTTGAGTTTTATGAATATTAAGAAGGAATTGGAATACACTTTTGTATTCTTCTGCGGTTACCATAACAGAAGTTGCAACATCATTATCATCGTCAAATCTGTGGTCTAATTGACACGTTTTCAAGCAACAATGGAGGACTTCCCTCTTTGGCCTATGTGCGTTTAATTAAGAAAAGTTATCATTTTTTAATGAATTTTGGATAACATAATACGTCTAATAAATGTTCTTTGGACAGGAAACTTGAACCTAAATTCGACAAAGATTTTCCAAGTAAACGTAAGTATTAATGGCAAACTTACAAGCAGGGTCGTTATTTTGTAAATATTAAAAGAAGTGGAAATAAATAATGCTCATTCTACAAGGAGGTGAGGAGTGTGGTGTGGTTTGCAGGATAATCAGAGACACACCCTGCAGGTAGGGGTGTATAGGAAGCTTTCGAAAAGTGAAAGCATGACTTCTTTGGGTCACTTTTCAAGTCATATGCCCCCCCCCCCCTCCCATTCTAATCTGTAGAAAGAAGAAGTGAGTCCCAAACAACAGAATACAGTAAAAGGGACACTTCATTATTAAAAAGAAGCACTTTTTCAAAGGAGACATTCCTCTAGTACATGGGACTGACAAAAGTCGGCAGTTTACTACTAATGGAACAATAACAGAAATTTAATGCAATTTTCCGCTTGCCATGTAACCCGCGTTGCAAGCTTAAATTCTGCCCGCCCCCCCCCCCCTTCCCTTCCACCCTTACATTAGAATCAATGTGATAATCCAATAGGCTCATAAGATAAATTTGCAGGTACAATATACATGTACAGATCTCCCCCTCTTTCTCTCTCTTTCTCTTCTGTACTATACATATATATTTATATATATATATATATATATATATATATATATATATATATATATATATATATATATATATATATATATATTATATATATATATATATATATTATCTCTTTCTCTCTCTCTCTCTCTCTCTCTCTCTTTCTCTCTCTATTTCTTTCTCTCCCTCCGAGTCTCTCTCTCTCTCTCTTTCTCTTCTGTATATATATATATATATATATATATATATATATATATATATATATATATATATATATATATATATATATATATATATATATATATATATATATATGTATATATATATATATATATATATATATATATATATATATATATATATATATATATATATTTATGTATATATATATATATATATATATATATATATATATATATATATATATATATATATATATATATATATATATATATATATATATATATAGATATATATATAGGATATATATATATAGATATATATAGGGGATATATATATATATATATATATATATATATATATATATATATATATATATATATATATATATATATATATATATATATATATATATATATATATATATATATATATATATATATATATATATATATATATATATATATATATATATATATATATATATATATATATATATATATATATATATATATATATATATATATATATATATATATATATATATATATATATATATATATATATATATATATATATATATATATATATATATATATAAATATATATATATATATATATATATATATATATATATATATATATATATATATATATATATATATATATATATATATATATATATATATATATATATATATATATATATATATATATATATATATATATATATATATATATATATATAACATATATATATATATATATATATATTTCGTCGGGCAAAGAATTTTTTTGCAGAGGTATTTAGATTTTAAACATTATAGCACTACATAAGACTTTAACGTTAATATAGCGTTAGTATAGCAAAGCATTATGGGAAATATTACAAAATAGTGATGTTCATGTCACGAAAAGTTCCTAATTAAGGATTCTTTTTTATTCCTTATTTTAGGACCTCTCCCAGACTATTGAAAGAAATTATTTTTTGTTTTGTTTTAAAATCCCATCAACATATAAAATATTTATCGGTAATATACGGCTGATGTAAAGCATCAAGTTGTTTATATATGTCATAACGTATTTATATACGTGTCATAGCATATTTATACGTGGCATAAAGTATTTGTATGTGCCATAACGTGTTTATACGTGTCATAACGTGTCATAAGCGTATTTGTAGTAATTATCAAATGTGTCATAATGTATGTTTACATGTCATAACGTATTTGTTCGTATTGTAACCTATTTGTATGTGTCATAACGTATTTATATATGTTATGACGTATACCTGCCATAACGTATTGATACTTGTTATTACGTATCCACACGTATCATAACGTATATATACGTTTCATAACATATTTAAACGTGTTTACTTGATCTCAATCTGTCAGTACCGCCTCCCCTTTCCTCCACTTTTCAGAAAGCCCAGTGTTTTCAGGCATTTCAAAGAAAGATATTAATTTGCAAACGATGAAAATATGTAAGTGTTTGGCTGGCGCCTCAATGTTTTTTGTTGTTAACTATACCATGCAGTCATTCAACGCCCATCTCTCGAAAACTGCAACCCACCTGCCCACAATTGTGTTGCTTATTATCAAAGGAATGGTCAATGGTGAAATACTCAATTCAAAAATGATTTTAATGTTTGATTGCTATACTTGCATATTTTAAGTAGATTTAGATTATTTTGACTCTTCGTCTAAGCATAGTACTCTAAATCTTTAAGAGATAAAAATCCACTCCAGCTGACAGGGGCGGCGGAGCGATCAAAATATTGGAGGGGGCTAATGATGTCAGGTGACGTGTGACACTGATACAGGGGGTGTAGTGAGGTCGGGTAACGTGATAACCTGTCATGTTAATCCCCAGCAGACCCTCCCGGATCCGCCGCTCCTGGCTGATCTTCATTGAAGAATTGATTTTAAGATTTAAGAAAACTTTTCCAAAGTTTCCAAAATACTTCTTCCGTCGTTCATTTCCTCCAGGAAACTCTATTTCATTTTCTTTTCATGTTTCTATTTCTTTGAAATCAAGGTCATCAGTTTTCTGCTTTTGAACATTAAAAAGGAGTATTGAATGTATCCTTTCGGCAGTGTCATTGTGATTTGAAGGTACTTCTTCAAGGCCATTAAAAATTACCTTCAAAACTAACATGGCATTTTGTTCCAAGGTGGATACATTTTTCTCAAATAAAAGCTTTCTTATTATTTAGGAGCGTTTTTCCTCTAGTAAACTGGTAAAGGGGTACTACTTGATTGATCTTAAACTCTTAACAGACGTTTCTTACATCTGCACATTAAAATGTTAAATGACTAGGGGCTGAAAACAAACTGATACAGCACGTGAAGAAATCTGACTTTGTATACTATGCCGGATCCAGATTGTCTTTTCCGAAGAGCAACATTTGTTCAGAGATACGGCTACATGACCACCAGTACCCAACAAACATGAGCCAAATATTTCGGCTGGACACCACATTTTTTTCGTCGGAGCAGGGGAAGGGGGATAACGACCTGGTTATCATGTTTTATCCTCAACACAACATACAAAGTGGGACCAATGTTGATGTAATTATTGGGGTCACTAAGCTATTGGTCCCAAGCTTAAACAATGTTTGGATTAGTATAAGGGTGGTTTTGTTACTGTTACCTCTAGTTGAACAAAGTATGACAAATTTGGGACATACTGGAACAGGGGAAAGGTGAAATGGAGGGTTGGGGATTATTTAAAAGTGAGTTTGTCTTTTGTCTGTCATCAAGATATCTGGAGAACTGATAATTGGATTTGGATTAAATTTGGTGTGTGGTTTTGTTACTGCTTAAGGAAGAAGTCATTTAAATTTAGGATTTTTTGGAATAAGGGAGAGTAGAAATGGATGGATGGGGATAATTTAGGGAAAGATTTATTAAGACTTAGTTAAACTTTCCAATGGAATGTGCTGAACAATGAGCCGAAAGAACAGCCATACAATCAATTTTGGACTCAAAGAAAATCAAGTGAAGTGGTTTCTGGCATCAAGGGAATCAAAACAATGGGCTTCTGCCATGAATGAAAATGATGGAATGTGAGATCTACCCTGAATAGAGCTCAAACAATGAATGCTTAGCCTGAATTAAACTGAAAACAGTGATTACAAGTGATGATCCTAAGTGCTTAGAATGTAAATGGCAATACAGATCAACAGTGAGAAAGATATTGTTTGGGGCTATAAGTTGGTGGGTGGAGAGTTTCTTAGGTAGATTTAATTCCCGTGCGGAACGAATAGGGGCGGAGGTATGCGCTCTGCAGAGCGCTAAAATTATAGTTTTGATTATGTGTCCATACAGGTGGTGGTGGTGGTGAAGCAAATATCGTTCTTTGGGAGTGCTTGGAAACAATAATTGACAAATCAGAGGACATGTGTATTTTTGGACGTAACCAAACAGCAATAATAAACCAGTCGTTAAAACAACAACGTAATTTTTTCAATCCAAGCATTTGACGGATCAGTGTGCTATTGTTCGAAAACAGGCTGCAACGGTGATACTTCTCTCAGCGATAAAATTGCCAACAGTAAGTAACGGGTATCATTATAAGTAGACAAATAGATTTATATCTGGATTACTTTATTATATCTTCAAAATTTCTGAACAGCAACAATCCTATCAAATTTGGTTTTAAAATTGACCGTTTTAGATCGTTTTGAATTATCAGGCCTTGATCAAGAAAAACTGAAAATTTATTATATTACCAGCGGACTATTTGCTATTGATTATCTTTTTTTTTTATGTCAATTCGTTTAACCTGACTGCCTGATTTTGATATGAAATAAGTGCCCTTACCTTACCTTCAAATATCATCTGAATAAAAGTCGTGCGCTTCAACTTTACTCAACATGTCAGTACTGTGTGCGTAACTGAAGTTTCAATCCGCCATGTTTTTCAAATACAAGTACCAGTTGCGCGAATACTATGCGCAGATAAAACACAGTTGTGCAATAATTTATATCTTAATTCCTAACATGCACGCGGCATCATTTACAGTTTTTTCTTTTCTTTTTTAAAAAAAAAAAGAAGTACAATCAGTCTGTTTAGTGAATATTCAATTAAGGCCAACGATGTATAGGGTTGAAATCATAGGCTATTAAATGTGATTGTTGCTAATTTCGATTTTCAAATAATTTAGCTGATTTTACCTCTAAGTGTAAATATAATAATTTATTTTAAGCTGATTAAAGCTCAAGAGCTTTGCCAATTCTCGATAAACTAGGCTGATATCAAAAACTTGAAACTGTGCTTGCATTCAAGTTGCTTTGGGAAGGAGTGAACAGTACAGGCTGACTGGGACTTATATATGTGTCATAGCCAAGGCTACCAAAAAAACAGAAAATGAAGGTTACAGTCTAGGCTCCAGGTTTACACAATTTGCTCCCCTCAATTTTGCATTTGATGAGATGACAATTAGGATTTATGTACCAGCCGTTACATCTGATATTTACAGGTTAACACATACATGTTTCGATTACATTCATTTGTTGTCTGTTGTGTTTACATTAAATTACATTAAACTGTGATGCGATGCAATAAATTGAATTATATTGTAAACATTGAATTACATTGTATTGCATTTCCTTGTATTGTATTGGGCATGATTGTATTGCATTATATTGTATTGCTATGTATTGAATTATATTGCTCTGCATTGCATTTGATTGGATTGCATTATAGCATTTATTACATGCTGCATTACACTGTATTGTATTATATTTGATAATTTTGAATATTGTCTAACTTTAGGGCATGTGTCGTTTTTATCCAGCAACGTCGGAATTGAGCTGTACCGCATGTTTCACCATGACACCTTTCGATGCAAAGATACCGCACAATCGAACATGGTCATCCCCTGCAATCTTGATCAAGACAAAGGATCCGTGTGTCCGATCTCATCAGTGTGCACAACAATACGCGGGAATGTCACCCAGATGAAGGGCAGTAAGTATACTGCCAATCTTACTGCTATACATGAAAATCAGTGGCGTAACGCCGCATAGCCCTTTCTAACATACTAACTGGGGCGCATGTCCCCATTCCTTATGACCCCCCCCCCTCCCTCTAGTGGTGCCGGTGTTTCCCCAGGAAAATACCCCCTCCCTCTAGTGGTGCCGGTTTTTCTCCAGGAAAATATTTCTATGAAAGTAATATATTAAGATTGTGCACTCTACAGAACGCATACCCCCACCTGCCCACCGGAATGCAATCTACCTCAGAAACCCTCGACCAACAAAGTTATAATCCCAAACAATCTCTTTCTCATTGTTGGTCTTTGTTGCCATTTACATTCTAAACACTTGAGGATCATCACTTGCGATCATTGTTTTCAGTTTAATTCAGGATAAGCATTAATCTGTTCATTGTTTGAGCTCTATGCACGTTAGATTCATATTCCATCATTTTCATTCATGGCAAAAACCAATTGTTTTAATTTCATTGATACCAGAGACCACTTCACTTGATTTTCTGTGGGTCCAGAAAATTCATTGTATGGTTGTTTTTATGGCATGAGTTCATTGTTCAGCACATTCCATTGGAGTTTCAACTAAGTGTTGATAAATCTTGCCCTAAAATATCCCTATCTCTCCTTTTTTTTTCCCTTTCCTCATTGTAATACGTTCCAAATTTAATCTCTTCTTCCTTACGCAGAAACAAAACAACGCATCAAATTTAATCCAAATCCAGTCATCAGTTCTTGAGATATTTTGATGACAGACAAAATGTCCCCACTTCCATTTGCACTCTACCCTGTTCCAATATGTCTCTTTATTTTGGGAAATTTCCTTCATATTTCTGCAATGTTCCTTCTTTTTGTGAAATGTGCTTTAATCTCTTGGGAATTTGTCTTCATTTTCTTCAATTTTGAGGAATTTCCTTCCTTTTTGGAAAAATTTGCTTTATCTTGGGGAAAATTTGCTTGTTTTCGTAAAATTTCTTCATTTTCGGGGAATTTTCTTCAATTTTCTTCAATCAGATCATTTTGGGGAAATTTGCTTCATTTTAAAGAAAATTCCTTCATATTTCTGCAATGTTTCTTCATCTTCGTGAAATTTGCTTTAATTCTCGGTAAATTTCTTTCAATTTCCTGGGAATTTTTCAATTTTCGAGGCATTTCCTTACTATTTCGAGAAATTTGCTTCATTTTCTTGAAATTTTCTGGAAATTTTCAGGATATTTCCTTCATTTTGAGGAAAATTTCCTGCATTTTGGGAATTTATTTTCAAAATTTTCCATTTTTTTCATTTTCGGGAAATTTCCTTCTTTTCCTGGAAGTTTTTTTATTTTCAAGAATTTCCTTTCTTTTTCGAGAGATTTGCCTCACTCTCGTGGATTTTGTTTGATTTTCGGAAAAATGTCTGGAAAAGTTGCCAAAATTTCCAATAATTTTACGTCCTACTCCCCCTTTGCAAATCGTTTTTGAACATAAGAGATCGTTAGGTTTGTTGAGACGAAAATAAAATTTGGCGCACCTTCTTAGAATCCTACACTGCTGACTTTATGAATTGTGTGGAGATGATATATCCCTTCTGCATGTTCCCCTACCCCAATCCAGATGAAGGGGGATGAAGGATATAACATGGCTCCAGATTTTTGATTTCTCCCGGAGGCCCCGGAAAATTTGGGAGTCAGAGAATCCTCACTGCGAATGGAGCGAGCGTCGATTACGCTGGGGGTTGGGGACCGCGTCCTCCTGGCGTCAACGCGATTTTGAGACTTTTAAAGGTGGTAACATTTTTCAGCCTTGCTGCGTTTAAAGGTCCAGCATAAACGAACGAATAGAGGCCCCTCCATTTATCGAACCCTCGTCCTCTGTTTGAACTGCCTAATCTGAGTAGACGAGGAGAGGGCACTATTGGTATTTATCACGGGGCGCCGCTCCTATATCCCCGTATATCTTGTTTGTTTTTCATAAAGGTATATGGCCTATTTCGACACTTGTCGTCTGTTTAGACTGACTGGGGACCCCAATCAAAGCAAACGATGAGGGGACAAATTTGTATTGATCAAGGAGCCTCAGGTCAAATTATCGAGAACAGAGGGGGCCTCGACTGGATGATAAATAAAAATGTCTATCTCTTTAACAGTTTAAGACTTTGTTTTACTTCGTTGGGAAAATCAGTTATTTTCATATTCTTCTTTACAGGGCCGGAATTAGAAATGTGGGGGCCATGGATACATCCCGATGTGGGGCCCCTTTAGAAAATTTTCACCCGTAAAATACCTAATATAACTAACATAATCAAATCCACACAATAAAATAAATTTGTAATCATTTCTGATATAAAGGTATAGGCTACATGAGTTTCCAAGACAATAATATCCATGAAAGGGGCACCCGCATTTGGGAAAACGGTCAGAAAAGGGATATGAACATTTATAATTTTGAATTGTGGACCGGGCCCCACAGGAGGGAACTTGTTTGTGTGGGATCCTATTTTCGAGGCCCTGAGCACGTGCCCATGTGGCCTATGTTTAAATCCGGCCCTGGTTCTTTACATTTTTGATTTATTTTGCTGGAGGCCCTTTGGGGTCGGAGACCCCGGGTTCTGTCCCGGTGTAGCCCCACTGCATTATGCCACTGATGTAAGTAACTTAAGACTGATAGATAATATTTGCTTAAAAACAGAAAAGAAAAATGACTGGGCGCAAGAAAGCACTGTAGTTGTGAGCTTGGCTTCTCGTCATCACCATGGTTACAAGTTCCATCGATAAGGTGCATCAGTCCGTTGCAAATCGAACAGAAAACATATAGTAGAAAATGTTTCGACTTTTTGCTTTTACAATCAAACTTACAATTGAGACTCTCTGATGATATTGGAAAATTTGCTAGAAAATGTTATTTTGTTCAAACTGTAGGAAATTCGCTTTAGTGGGTCGCGATTCTACGCGCCATTTAATAAATTTTCAACTATCATCTGAAAGCAACGAAAAGAAAAGTGGTAAAAAACGAAAAGAGGTAAAAAACCACAAAGAGGTAAAAAGCCGAATAGAGGTAAAAAAGTCAAAAGAAACGAAAAGACGAAAAGTAAAAGTAAACAAAAAAGGTAAAAAAGTTTCTTCAACTTTACAATTTAATCTCACAAGCTGCTATTTGTTCATTCTCTTGGACGGTAAAACTGCAATTGCCATGAATTATAAACTCTGAAGTGGTTTAACTGTATTTATTTAATTCTGTGGCAGATGGGAACGTGACATTTGCATTGACGTATAGAGGATGCGAAAGTTACACCATATTTGAGGATGACGAGACCTGCCTATTAAATAGAACCAGAAGTTTCGTTTTGGCGCAAAATATCTTATCCAATCAGCTACCGTCAGACGTTCTGAAGTCGTTCAGGGGTCGGTGTGTCATTGTTACGATGATATGTGCACAAATGAGGACGTTAAAACTCCGTCGCCATCGCCTGCTTCTTTTGAGAATGAATTTAACACAAATGGCTTTGATATCCCTACTTTAACTGAAGGTATGTCTTTTACATATAATTATATTCATTCAATTTTAAATCTACCAATAATTTTGGCTGATATGTATGTGTTTCATAACTTCACCATTATATCTTCAGATCTTAATAAATAACGTACCTTACGGATATAGATGTAGGAACCGGGGGCACTGGGAGAACGTGCCCCCTCCCCCTCCTTTTTCTCTCCCCCAAACACACACACACTTCCGAAAAATGACAAAAGTGCCCCTTTTGAAAATGAAAAGTGCCCCTCAATTACTATCAAAAGTGCAAAAACTGGTGGAATTTTGCACAAATTAAAAAAATATATTACAAAAGTGCCCCTTTCAAAATAAAATGCCCCTTAATTACTAACCCAACAGTAGGAAAGCGGCAACTTTTGTCAGTCCCATGTATGGGGAAATGGGTTTCCATTGAAAAATTACCCCATTCTAAAATAAAGTGCCGCTTTTACTATACTTTATTATCTACAGACAGGGCAGACATATGCATATGACTTGGGAAGTTCCCCTAAGAAGTTGTTCCTCCCCCCTCCTCTCCCCTTCGAAAGCTTCCTACACCCCTGCTTATATACGGAATATACCTATATTTTGCCAACATTTGGCGTTTAAAAATTTCAAGTTCATTCACTCTCACATATTAATCTGCTTCGCCGTTTTATCCCTTTCCCAGATCCCTCCGTGGTGACATGCCGCCACTGCAGCACGGAAATCCCTGTGAATAAGTCTAATTCCTGCAAGTCTAGCACATAACGATATAGACTGTCGAGATGAAGCAAACGTGGAACTCCTTGAGTGCACACTGGGCTACGTTTGCACTCACTTTGAAGGAATCGTGGAAAAGTTGTACAGAATTGTAAGAAATTTTGTTATCAGTCCGGGGCATGCCTATTAATAGGAACATTTATAACACACGAGAATATTGAAGTCATGCAGCCATATTGTTCAGATGTTGCGATAAAATGTCATAGTTTATAATTTATGTACTTGAAATGTTAAAAATCATTGTGTTGAAAACAATTTAAATTTTCAAAATGGCCGTTTCGCGCCTAAAAGCCTAGCTCTATTGTCTATTTCATATAATTCAAAATTTAGGATTTAAACATCCATTGATCTTTTTACAATATAGATGGGCGTGTATCTTTCAACGTATCTTATCTTGGCTGCGATGAGCCTAACTCTTTCTTAACTGTGGAGGAAAACCTTCGACCGCAAGCCACGCACGTGATGCTGCCAGGGCAGAATCTTCAATGTGGGGAACTTGCAATAGATAATCAAAATTCAGACGTTTTAAATACATCTCGAATTTTTCAAAGCCCAGCATTTGAATTCTTTCACGGGTGTAGCGTGTTATTGTTATGGCGAATACTGTAATGTGGACCTTGAAGATACAGCCACGTCATTCACTGTTACAACAGTACCTAACTCATCCTCAACAGTAGAAGCGACTGAAACGCAAAGCCACGAAAACCTACAACAAAAGGTAATAGTTTTTAGTACGATTTGATTAAACATAAAGGAAAATAAAGGCAGCTACTATGCGTATCAGTGTACAATTATTTGATGCTTCTATTTAACTTTTGTTTTATGTTATTTCTATTTCAATTATAATTGTGAATAGGGGAACAAATTTGATTAATTTTAACGTTCTGTTTCACGGATTAGGTCACGTTCAAATAGGGCCTAAGTTTATTTTAATAAAAAAGTTCTTTTAAAGAAACAAAATGAAGAAAATCCACTTCAATATCTTACTCCGTTAGGAGATATTAAAGTTTTAAATGGTTTCATGTAGTAGAAGTGATTGACGTGTAATGTACACTGTAGAAGGATGACGCCGTCATTAATTTATTTCATCATTTTATTTTTTCCAAACAAATGCTGATATGTTTCTAGATTATATTTTACTACTTTCATAATATATGTTTAGGCCACAAAACTCAGGCAAATTAATTTAATCTTATATTTAATCATTTTATTTTTTCCAAACTTCCTACAGAATTTGGCAATGATTTTTTTTTTAATACGAAAGTGAAATTTTTACTAGATTCTATTTTACTACAAAATTTCTACCGGGGCTTAATATATATTTAGGCCACAAAATATCAGGACACTTTAATATATTACATTACAACTGAAGATGGGATGTCACAAGTGATCTGATTTCAGTCGATTGGAAAAAGATTGCGTGACAACTGATCTAATCCTTTAACCTTGAAACCGTATTTGTCTCTTTTACGTTGTTGCTTGTATTAAAACATTAAAGGATTTGTTAACCGGTCAAACAAGTCCTTCGTATATGAAAGAAGACTTCAAAGGAAACCAAATGGTGAAGGAAGTATTCAAAAAAAAATAATCTTATTCCTTTAAGCTGTTAAGGAGAAATTTAAGTTTAAGGTTTGGTATGATTTATGTAGAAACGAATCAGACTAGCTGTGACGTCACATCCTCGGATTCCTGAAAGTCTTGATGTATTCTATCGTTTTATCTTCTACGCTTTTGTTGCTTAAAAACCATTGGATATTTCAGGACAGTATAGTAAAGCAAAATCTATAGTAAGGGTAATTATAGTTTATCACCTGAAGACATTTTGACGAAAAATAATTCAAACAGTAAAAAACGTTAAATAAATTTTCTTTGAAATTCATTAACAATTTTAAGAATGTTAGGATGTAGGGGCCCAACCTTTCATATTAGGTTTACTATCAGACTATGCCAGTCATATCTACACATATAAGAAAGCTTTAAACTTGAATATAAAATATTCCTTTAACGGAATGAGATTTTTAAATGCTTTCTTCACCCTTTTGTTCCTTTAAAAGTCCTCTGTTAAATACACTAAACTTTCTTGACCACTGATCTAATCATGGTATAGTCGTTGTCTTTTACGTGCTTGCTTGAATTAACATTCAACAAATTTTGGGATTATCTTATATTCTCCACTTCTCACTAACAATGAAATTGAACAATGTAATAGACGCCAGGAAGGGCTTAAAAATCGTCTTTTCTAGACAATATTCTTCCGTCATTTACCCTTTCAGCTGGGAGCAGTTTAAGGTGTCGACGATGCTACCATCTCGAATACCTTAGCAAAAGTCTTAGCGCCTATAACTCGATTGACCCTACCTGCGCCGAAAGTGGTTTCACCCAAACAGATGAAAACATCGGTAAATGTGATGAAGGAGACGTTTGTATTAAGTTTGAAGGTTATACCATTTATACTCAGAATGGGGTACGTAAAAAAACATTGTCTGAGCTTAATAATAACTGTTTAACTCTTTGTTTATACAATTATACAATGGACTCAGTGGCGTATGGGGGATTTAGCGTTCGGGACCCCATAACAAACATTTCGCAATGTCATTGCTCGGGGCCCCTAATTTTCGATTATTTTTTGTCACTAATTGACGGTTGGTCAAACCTAGCCTATATACAGTGGCGTAGGAACCAACGACCTTAATGGGTTGCCCTGCCTCCCCCCCCCTCCCTCCCCAACCCTAAATAATGAAGGTCTAAGAATTGATTTGAGTCAGATTCCATTGCTTCCTTTCTTCCGGAAATCTTCAGTTTTCGGGAAATCTCCAATTTTCGTAAACTTTCCTTCATTTTCAGGAAACTTTCTTCAATTTTCGAGAAGTTGTCTTCAATTTTTTAGAGATTCCGTTAATTTCTCGTAAAATTTCCCCCATTTTCTGAAATTTGCTTTATTTTTCAATTTTTGAGAAGTTTTCTTAAATTTTCGAAAAATTTCCTTCAACTTTGGTAAGATTTCTTTTATTTCCGTAAAGTTTTCGGGAAATTTCCTTCATTTTGGAGAAATGTTTTCAATTATTGAGAATTGTTGCCAAAGTTCTTTCCTCACCAAAGTACTTTCCCCACGGAAGTATAACAAAGACATAAATATAAAATATTGTGAAGTCGAATGCGCATCTACTGACCATATTGTATTTTAAGTCAACTTTTTCCAGAATATTTTAGGGCTACCGTTGGCCTTTTGTCATTTAAGTCAACTTTTTCCACTATCTTTGAAGGCTTTCTTTGGGTTTATTGTAATTTAAGTCAACTTTTCCAGAGTCTTTTAAGGCCGCTCACGTGGAACGTCGCTGTTTCCGACCGAGCACATATCTATGGAGGATGGATGTATCACGGAGGCAGACTTTAAACTGAATCTTCAAGAAGATTATTCGAGTTATTATTACTACTTTGAGGGCATTGATATGGAAGGTGCTGCTTGTTACTGCAACAGCGAATTATGTGACTGTAATACGACCAAGTGTGAAGAAAAAGGTATAATACGTCCTGCATCCAATATGTTGATAGGTTTAACTTCGCATATTTTCAGTTGGATTGTGTTACTTGTTGATCATTTACTAACATCTTCCCTACCATTCACTATTGATCATCATCATGATCATGATCATCGTGATCATGATCGTCATCGTAATTGTGATCATGATTCAGATCATCATCATCATCATCATCGTCGTCGTCGTCGTCGTCGTCATCATCAACAACATCGTCATCCTCATCCTCATCGTCATCTCATCCCCATCCTCATCGTCATCGTCATCGTCATCCTCATCGTCGTCGTCATCCGCATCGTCGTCGTTGTCGTCACGATTATCGTCGTCGTTATCGTCATCGTCATCATCTTCATCATTATCATTGTTATCATCATCATCGTCGTCGTCGATGCATCATTATCGTTATCGACATCGTTATCATCATCGTCGTCGTTGTCATCGTCATCGTCATTATCATCAGCATCGATCATTATCATCAATCTCTTCTTCTTCATATGTTGAGCAAATCTAAAATTGCAAACGAATGAGAAACCTAACCGATGTTTGAAATACCTAAATTTGTTACAATTATTTCCTGCATATCACGCTACAACCAGCACATACTACCTCCCAAAATAATCTATTTTATGATGTAACAAGTTAAATTGGAAACAAATCAGGGCCGTCGACAAAGTTTGTGTGTGTGTGTGTGTGTGGTGGAGGAAGGAGAGGGGGGGGGGGGACATGGGACATACTTATCCTCCAAAAATCGGTAAAACATTCGGTTCAAAGGCTTATGGTTTTTTATTCGTCCTCTTGTCCCCCAGGGGTTACGGCCCTAAAACCGATCAAGACTTACGGAAATAAAAACCCGTCGAATCAAATTTTCTATCCTAAATATTTTCGTTGAAAAATCAAATATTTGATAGGGCTGCATCGTATGAATAGTTCTCTCACTTCCTTTCATTCTTATTTTTTGTAACCATAGTAACACCTCTACCTCCAGTATGCAAGTGCTTGGAGGAAAGGGAGGAATGCGTAGTGGAGAAAAATACAGTCACATGCATTTGTCGAGATGGGTATGCAAGAAACGGCCAGTGAAAATGTGTCCCTTTTCAAGGTAACCAATATTTATTAGAACTTCATAAAGAATAACGTTTTTTGACATCGTGTAACATTTTGGAGAGTTTGCCAGATTTGTCGACTTTTTTCAACATGAAGGTGGGATATGAACTTTGGCCCTAACTTTCTCATAATTCTCCTTGATTGTTTATGAAGTAATCCTGATGAGCTCAATATAAGCTAAACTATTATAAAACGTGCAGGTGTGGCATCACAGCCATAAAGGTGTAAGGTGAAGAAAAAGGGGTGGAACTGTGACAATTAAAAAAACACTGACGACGTCAACGACGATCGAGGTGCAAACTGTAGCTGAATTAGAGGAGCTTGCTGCCTGGAGGAGGAAGCAAGACTCTGATGATCGGTAGAGCTGTTTCTTTAAAGACTGCAGTGGTTGGTAGGAGAACAACAGCAGATAGTAAATTGTTCCAAATAGGGATGGAGCATGGGTAAAAGGTGTATTTGCATGCTTTCGGTGATGGAGTAGGGATCTGGTACTTCAGCTGGATGATCATGGCGTGAGATGTAGGAGGCAGGTACGGTACAAGAAGGAAAGTTGATGTTAACAAACTGGTTGTGTAACTTGTAAAACATTGCTGATTGCGCCAGTATACGTTTAACATGAAGGGAATCCCACCCAAGGTCGGTAATCATGCGACATCCTTCTATAATTAGCAAACACAAATCGTGCAGCGACTCTCTGAACTTGCTCAAATTTATTCACGGTGTTGTAGTATACTGGATTCCAAGCTCTTGCAGTATATTCGAGGCAATGACGGACAAGGGATTCATACGCTTTCTGTTTGACAGCTCTGGAACAAGGTGATAATGTTCTGCGCTGTAGGCCGAGAGTCCTGTTAGACTTTTGGCTAATATTTTGGCATTGTGCGTTCCATCGAAGATCACTGGCTATGGATTTACCCAGATAGTCATGATGCTCGACTCTGGAGAGGAGCTGCTCGAAGATGGAATATTGTTAAAGACTAGAGGTGCGTTTGCGATATGGGGATGATCGCACATTTTTTCACATTGAATTCCATTAGCCTGTTAGCCATGTGGTTGCCAAATCTGTCAAGGTGTTAATATCTTCTTGGAGAATCAGGTGATCGTTTCTGTTATGAATCTCGTGGTAGAGTATGCTGTCGTCAGCAAAGAGACTTATATATGATTTGATGTGCTCTTGGATATCATTGATAGAGAGTAGTAATAAGGCTAATCCCAGAACAGAACCTTGAGGAAGTGACGTTTTCCCATGATGAATGTTTGCCGTTAACTGTGACAGCTTGCTGGCGACTGGATAAAAAAGCATCAATCCATTGGAGAGTTGGGCCCCTGATCCCGTAGTAGTCCAATTTGGCGGATAGGTGTAGATGACCTTGTCAAATGCCTTAGTGAAGCCCAACAGAATGACGTCTACTTGTCCACGATGTCTAAGGTAGTTTCCTGATCATGAACTAAGATTAGAAGTTGGGTAACTGTTGAAGACGTGCTCTAAAGCCATATTGTGAATCCAAGATGAAGATGTTAAGGCTTAGATGTTTTGCAAGGTGACTCAAGACTATGTGTTCAAGCATCTTGCAACATAAACAAGTGAGTGAGATCGGCCTATAGTTTGCAGATCGGCCTATAGTCTGAAAGTGTTTGGCATCTAACTTTACCGCTTTTTTGAAGATGGAAGTAACTATGACTTGCCTCCACTGGGTAGGAACAGCTCCTGTGTCAATGGATTACTGGTAGAGTACAGTCAAAGGTAAAAAAAAACTCCTCAGCTATTGTTTTCAACAACCAAGCTCCTCGGGGCCACAAACCTTTGACGGATTGAGTTGTTTGAGCTGTCTTCTTGGGGAATAATGAGGTTTGGTATGCTATGGTATGATCAAATGGTGATAGACCTTTGTTTGGAATGGGATCGTGAGATGGTGGAGTGAAAACGGACTAGAAATGAAGGACTCCGATGTATCCAAGTCAGTAGTACATAGCTTGGAATGAGTGCAGAGAACTGGTATTTAAGGTTTTCGGTTCTCATCAGCTTTAACATGGGACCAGAATGATTTAGGACGTTCACTAAACTTTCACCTATGACGTTGTAATTTGTATGGACCTGTTTGATGGTTTTTGCAGCCCCCTGCACAAAACAAAGATTACGAAGAAAACTGTGCAAAGTGTGTCTCCCTCAAATATATACAAAAGCATACCAAAAAGACAATATATACAATTAAATTGGAGTTGGAAGGGGGGGGCAGTGAAAGTCAATTTCCCAAGAGGCTTATTTCAAAATTATTGCTTTGAAAATTATTGGGCCCATATGTAGATTTCAGTCATCCCTACACGAAGAGACCTCACATTTTAAATAGAAAATTCTCATTAATTTTCATTAATTTTTTTATTCATATGATAGATTTGTTTCTTTTTAAGTCCTCTATCATATGATTTAAAATTAAATTTTTATGGGAATATTCCTTGAAACATCTCCATCATGGAGTAAAGGTACAGTGAGCACTTTCTCCACCATCACTTTGTTATTTTTACTGTCACGTGTTTACCTTCTCAAAAGATGATACTAACATGTCATTATCGTTGTCAAAATAGAGATATAGTTTTGGGGAACTCAAATATTTTCTTACGCGTTACCTGTTCTCGAAAATTTGTTTTCCTATCATGGGAGTGGGCATTATTACCATATTTGAAATCTCATTGGCTTGCTATAAAGTTTTGAAAATTCATATTTTTATCAGGTGACACATCCACGTGCATACAATGCTCGAGTATTAACCTCATAGATCCAAACTTCTCTAACATCTTGCCCGGCGAGAATGAAGATGCATCTCAGGAACTGGTGGCACGGAAAGTTGCCAAGGCAACCAGGTGTGTGCTACAGCCGATGGCGTATTGACAAGATATCACGATGGATGTGAGTGATTTCTATACCCCTTGTATATCTTTTTTTCACTCTTGATCGTCAGTACTTTGATATCTTGTAAGAATAACGTAGGAATGGTCACCACTTGGGGAGAGGGGAGGGGGGGGGCAAGAACCCAAAACATGTCCCTGATACAAGTGCTAAAATAGACCTCGTAAATTAAGTTTCCATCAAATATTACTTTTAATTGGGAAATATTAGATTTTCGGAAATTTGCCTTTATTTTCGAGAAATTTCCTTAATCATTATTAGATTATGGGGAAATATTGCCAAATTATACCATTTTCCAAATTTACTCAATCTTTCTACAATTTTTGTCAAATTTTTTATCAATTTAAAAACAAAATAATGCTCCAATTTTACCCCAAACCGGGAAAAAGCATGCACTCGGGAAGGTAAAATCCTCTCAGGGCAGTCCCCCTCCCCAACCTTCACCCCTTTCTGTGCTTCATTGGCATGTCTAGTATGTCTTCTCGACGGACTAACAGGTCCTGTCCTGTTTTGACGATCTTGAATTGTTGCTACTAATATAAATGACAGAATCTTGTTAATCTTATCGCTTCTCTCCCCAAACAAGTGGCATATACAGTGTGGGATAGAGGAATGGTGTGAAAGAATTAACATACACGGCCCTGGTGAAATCTCTTGAGAAGGAAAGGAATTCTCGACAATAATTAGGATGGCCTATTATTTCCGTAACTGACTGAATTATCTTCACATTTTAGACATAAAATCTTCAATTTTGTATAAACAAACAGACAAACATATCTTTGGACCGATTATAATATCCTGTTCATCCCATAACCTATAGACCGACTTCGCTGCGATGGAGGAAAAGGTAGGAGGGAGGGGGTCAGTGGGAGTCAAAACTTCCAAACGAATTTCACTTGGTAAAACAGGTAAGTGAAACGTGAAATTAAATGCAATCCAACATTGTTTACAAGAAGAATTCCCCCATAACAAGTTCGGTTCGTACCGCCGATCGGGGGACTCAATAAGTCTTTCAATCGGGAGACTCAAGCTTGCACACTGGGTTTATAGTGATGTATGGAAGCCGCCATTTTATTGTGAAGCTTCAGTCATAGACGCTTATCAGTCATTTCATTGAAGGTTTGTAACAAAGTTTGCTTTGTTCATGTTCAATTTCGCGAAAGTAAAACAACTTCGTTACTTTCACGCACTTACTACTAAACAAAATTCACAAATCCCCAAGTTATTTCTCATAATTTCAGAAAACCTTGTTAAAGCGCGACTTCTCAAAGGTACACATAATAAGAAGTCATCACTTTTCTTCAAATTTCTCGAAAACCGGACGGTGAATGTTAAAAGCGCACGGTGAAAGATAATCGTGAAAAAATTGTTGAACCCTTCCAGTCTGCCAGTCCTGCCTTCGCAGTGGATTGAGCTCCCGGCGCTCGAAATGTGTCTGATTCTGATGTTATTCCTATACAAACTTTATATTCAGATAGATGCATTGTAGGATACTTCTGTAAAGGATCTCCCGATCGGGAGATCAAATCTGTTTTACCTATTGGAGGTACAAACCGGAATGATAACCTAATCTAAATATTTGATTGGTATATATCCTATTATTTTTTTTTTTTTTTTTTTAATATTTTTAGTATTTTATCACAACATTTCTTGTGATTTCAAATGTCGACGACGACGACGACGACGACGACGACGACGACGACGAGTGAACACAATTACAATGACGGGGTCGTTGCCTGCGTATCGGTTATGATAGTAACAATGCTATCACGAAACGCTTAATACGACCCGGACGAGAACACAGGTACGACGTACGGACAGACATAACATCGACAACCAAGTCAATGTCCACGGCCTTTGATAACCAGTTGTGGTGCACTGGCGTATCTACCCAACCCAGGCTTGAACCTAGGGCCTCGTGGTCTGTAGACATGTATGATAACCGCTACACCACAGTTGGTAGACAATTTCAAATGTCGTGACCCTAGAATCTTTTACGTGTCAAGCTATATTGGCTGCCATGGCGTAATAATTCATTTATGAATATTCATGTCATTTCAGATGGCGATGTTGACTTCACGCAGTTCTTCGTCTGTGTGTGGACAAGCGGTACTTTGGTGACTCGTTCTGTGTCGAGGATTCATCTGAAATGGATGACGTAATTTTGGGTTCTACTTATGACGAGGCATTTGAATACCAAGGTTTTAATGGCAAAATCTGCCAATGTCAGACTAATAACTGCAACAATTCCCCCGTCCCGTCTCCAAATCTAGGCTTGCAGCGCAAGTTTCCAGATCTAAAAGGTAATTATTTAATTTCAAATCATTATTATTTTAAAGGTATATGGACAGATAGCAAAAACATGAGCTTAAATGGTTGAAATATACTAAAAATCATGCAGACAGCAAAACATCCCTTTAAAATCGGTAAAAAATTGACTATTTATTGCCTAATTAGCATTTATTGTGCTATATTTTGTGACTTCAGAATGCGACAACTAGAAAATTACTTATGTTAACTTAAACGTTTTTCGGTCCTTCCTCCCAATAATTTGAATGAGAGAAGTTGGCTACACTAAACAAGAAATTGGATATTATTATAATCTTGACCCACATTTAACAGTAATGCAGTTTGAGAACCTGTGATAGTTTAAATTTGGCAAAAAAATATAAAGAATTACATTAATTCAGCTGTATTTCTGTTTATATAAGCTCTCTACATCGCTTGGTTCTCTACATAATCTACATGCATGCTGAAATTTGTACAAACTTTGATTAGTCATAATCTAAAAACTATTCAAATTAAAACTATTATTATTATTATTATTAACAACTTATATAGCGCAATACAGACATTATAGATACAACGTAACGAATGCGCTTCACATGACATACAAATTAAATTCTAAAAGACAAAATGATGATAAAAATGGCTATGGCTGACTAGTAAAATATAAAAATACTTAAGAAATCAAAAAGTTCAAAATGTTCAAAATGTTAAAATTCGTACGCTGGAAATTGATGAGAAGTATACAAATATTCAAAATAAATATTCAGAAACAGTATATGTACAATTAATTTGAAACAAGATAACATATTAAGATTAAAACGAAAATATGTCCCCAGCAAATTTAGATAAATTAATAAATATTCTTTCTTTGGAATCTTAGAGTGACGTTTTTGACAGTTCCGATCCTGACAATTCGTACCCTAGTTTCATTTATATTTATTCCAAACATAACAATAACTGTTTTCCATTAAAAAAAAAGTCAATAACCGCTCACCAAGAAAAGATTGGTGTACTCCTGTTACCGGGAATTCATGTCACACTAAAGACAAAACTTTATACTAAAAAAGTACATCAATATACCAATTCAACAGTCCGGTTCGTACCCCTGATCGGGAGAACAGTTTTGTTCTTCCGATGGAAGGATCCTTTACAGAAGTATCCCACAATGCATCTATCCAAATTCAAAGTTTGTATAGAATAACGTAAGAATCAAACACATTTCGAGCGCGGGGAACTCAACCACTGCGAATGGTTCAAATTTTTCGTCGCGATTTGAAATAATGGCATATGAATTATCTCTTCACTGTGCGCTTTTAAAATTCACAGTGCGGTTTTGAGAAATTTGAGAAAAAAAATTGATTGAATTATTATTATGTGTTACCGTTAGGCAGTCGCGCTTTAAGATGGTTTTCTAAAATTATGAGAAATAACTTGGGGATTTGTGAAAATTATTTAGCAATAACTGTGTAATAGTAACGAAGTTGTTTTACTTTCGCGAAATTGAAGATGAAGAAAGTTAACTTTTGTTACAAACCTTTAATAAAACGACTGATAAGCGTCTATTACTAAACCTTCACAATGAAAATGTCGGTTTATATATCACTGTGCGCTCAGTGCGCATGCTTGAGTCTCCCGTTTGGAAGGCTTATTGAGTCCCCTGATCGGTGGTATACGAACCGAACTTTAAGAAAACCGTGATAATTACATCAGATTTAGATATAAGTTAAATTGTGTTATTAGGATTGCCAAGAATTTGTTTTATTTTGATGCATTTTCAACGTCTAATCACAAAAGAACATGTGACTGTATTAATTCTCTTATCAATAACAAAAATTCCACTTCGTCAGTTACTTTGTTGAAATTTGATAACAATTGGCTTTCTAACCCACGTGACATTTCTAACGCTTTTAACGATTACTTTATTAATATGGACCTTTATATGAACCAAATTTTGCTCGTAATAACCCGGATGGTGCACAAAGTCTGATAGATTATATGCCTCCAGCTAACGCTAGTTCTTTCATTATGATACCTGAATTGGAGGTTTTAAACTGTATTTCAAAATGAAAACATTCAAGCTGTGGTTATGACGATATTAGTCCAAAAATTGTTACATTATCTGATTTTGCTATTTGTATGCCTCTTATGCATATTATCAATTGTTTATCTATTCAGGGATTGTCTCCTCTGATTTGAAGATAGCTCGTGTAGTTCCAGTATTGAAGAGTGGTACTCGTGTTTTTAATCGTTTATATTCCTTTTTAATGAAACATTCTCTATTATATGATTATCAGTTTGGTTTTATGCCTCAAAGGAACACATCTCAGGTTATTCTAAGTCTGGTAGTTTATATTATTAATACCTTTGAAAATAAGTGTTTAGCTTCTGGAATATTTTTAGATGTACCCAAGGCTTTTGATACGCTTGACCATTCAAATCCATTTTAAACAAGCTTGATAATTATGGTATTATGGGCGAGGGGAAGGGGGCTGGTTTAGTAGTTATATCATCATTGGATCTTTATCTTGGTTTAGTTATATTCATAACAGATTTCAATATATTTCTTATCCGGTGTTCATTCTTCCAAGCAATCTAGTCACTGCTGTGTTCCCCAGTTCTATTTTGGACCCCTTATTGTTCTTAATTTATATAAACGATCTCCCAAATGTTACTTGAAATTCCATTTTATTTTGTATGCAGACGATACCAATCTACTTCATAAAAGCCACGACATAAATACTTTAGTCAACGATATTAATACTAAAATCCCAAAAGTTACTACTTGGTTTAGGTCTAATAAACTTCACCTAAATGCTACAAAATCTACCACCATTATTTTTCATCTTAAACAAAAACAAATCATATCTTCCGACCTTTTATCATTGATAACACGCGTGTCCCCCTCTCTTATTCTCCAAAATTTCTTGGTGTTACACTAGACAAAATCTTACTTAGATTCAATATTAACTTTTCCAATTGTTTTCTGTCAAATACTTCTTTTCATGATTACCATATCCACCATGGTAAATTACTTTCCATTCCCCGTTTCTCTTTAACAAGTAGTCAACATATATTATATTTTTGCAAATTGGAATTCCTACCCACTTCATTTAACTCTATTCAAAACTTATCCTTATTCAAACGTAAAGTAAAACATTACCTTCTTGGTAATATCAATAGAATCCTGTAAGCTTTTGATGTATCATAGGACAGTATGTTTATGTACAGATTGTAATATTTTCTTTTCTATTCCCTTTTTTGGTCAAATTTTCTTTTTCACATTTGTATTATGTTTATGTGTAATTTGTAAAGGAGTGACCTCTCTTACAAGTTCTTTTGAGCTTTTCGTGGATCCCCTCGAATATGTAAAGCCTTATCTGTATATATTTGTTTTCTATAAGTTGTACAAACAAACAAACAAACTAAAAGTGTTATCAAGACCGTTTCAAGACTCAGTCTTCCCAAAAGTCGTATACCTGTTCATACACATTTAATGTTCAATTTATCGAAGTAAGAATGTTTAGTGTATTTACTCTAATATCTTGAGCGTGATTTTTGTTTCATTCATCCTACATGAAAATACAAGTTTTACATTATATATTTTCTGCCAAGTAAAATAATATATGGGTGTCTGAGACATTAACTGGAAGCAAATAAACATTATCGCTGCCAGATCTGGCTGTTTTCTTAGGTGGATTCACATTGGGCGCTGCAGCAGTTCCCAATACTGCAATAGGTGTAGATGCTGCCGGGGGCGGAGGAAATCCCTCTATATGTACATACCCTACATACAGCCATACAGACACCACTTCTGCGGGCTTGAATTTACTTGTTTACTTAATCTATACTCACAGCTCCCGGATTGCAGTGTATCAAATGCCTCAGTCTCAAGTACAGGACACCTGGGTACGAAGTATATGACACTAACGACCCGTATTGCTTTGCTGGGATCATTTTTTTGGAAAAGGTGCCGTACAATACGTGCCCTATTAACCATCGCTGTCTGTTTCTTCTAGGAACTGTGAACTACTTAATCAACGATTGTAAGTATCATCCACCATGTCCACTGCATGTTTCCTTCTTTAACTGTTTAATGTGTATAAACGGCGAATGGTGATGGTAACTTACCGAACAGGAAATTTAAATTCATTCCGCTCCTAAGAACCACTCAGGAGGGGCGAAATGAAGACTGGGGATCGTTTCCCGTTCTCAAAAAGATTGTTTAATTTTCCAATTCTTTGAAAATGTGGAGGGGTACGTGTGGGGTGTACCCCTGCTTCCTTTCTATATCCCCCAATAAGCTTCGATGCCATCCATGAGAAGACAAAGGAATTGGTCCCCGACTTTTCACCAAGATCCCCGACAAGCAGGCATGATAGTCGTTGATCGATTGTCCAATTCGTCTTATGCCGAGGAGAAAATGTGGAAGTGTAGGGGTAGGGTCCCCTAATGTCCCTACCTGTTCGTGGTTACTGGCGCCCACCGGAACCAAATCAAATTTCCAGCAGCTTTCTTAAACAATTCAGATTTCAAACTTTACAAGCCTGAATAAGCGCCGCTTTGAGCATGCGTCCTGCTGCCATGTCATAAACTCTTTGGAAACCGGTCAAACAACCGTAGCAATTTCCCTTACACGGATATTCCATAATTTGCCACCAGAATATTCACCTTGACAATCAATGCTATTGAACATTCAGAGCTATTACTGGCCTTCAAATTTTGCCCCTGGTCACCTCCGTGGTGTAGTGGTTAGTGCTTTGTCCTCTCACCCGCACGTCCCGGGTTCGTATCCCGGTGGGTCTGCAACCATTGAGTTCACAACTGGTTATCAAAGGCCGTGGCCGTATTGAAAAAAAGTCCAGCACTGGATGCTTTCGGGACAACCTTGCTATGCTATGCTATGCTATGCTATAAGTTCCAGAAGTTAGATTTTCTTTCAATATGCTCTGACGTCACAAATTTTGATTCATGCATCATTATGTATGTATCCTATATTCACTTGGTCGGTCATGTCCAGAAGATGTCATTTTCTGGAGTGAAAAGAACCTTTGTGTGCAACTCCGTGTTCGTTTACTGTGTGCGGTATGTATGGCATGTAAATAAACACAGCTGATCGCTTTGTTTTCACTCCAATGCGGGGTGAATGCGCGCGGTTGCTATGCGGTCTGATGACCTCAGGTCACATTTCTGACCAAGTGAATATGAAGATAGGTGGGAGCTGAGGTGCAGGGGGAGTATTTCCTGCCACATTTTTTTCCATATTTTATCTTCGGCGTTTTGTTTGTATTTTAGTGTTATTTTTACGATTTTGCCACCCACACATACATTTTCGGTAGGCAAATTTTATTTTCTGGTTTTATCTGTTATCTTTTTTCCCCGAAAATAAAAACCTTTAAACTCTTTCAAAACAGTTAACATAACTGCTGACATTGTCGAAAGAAGATGTGTACCTAATGAATATACATCAGATGTTACGTCATCGATTGGTTGCGTCAGCATGGACGTTGTAGCTCAAAATCTGGAGGATGAGTACAGTAGCTACCTGGATTATTTCGATTCTTATGACTTGACAGGATCGGCCTGCTTCTGTAGTTCCAAATTGTGTTCTTGCAGCCAAGAACTATGCACTCTTGCAGAAAACTTGAAATTAAAAGGTAATAGGCCTATATTTCATTTTTCAAAAGGAACGCAAATTGCAATCCACGGAGTTGCTGATCTAATCACAATTTATTCGACCCAGTATTCTCTACAAAACATTTGATTCAAAAGCTTGTAACTTAACCTAACCTTTGCCTTCACAACTCTACAATATCTCTTTCATGTGTATCACGATCTTGCACCCTTACGGTTTTAGTCCCCTTTTTGATACATGGTACGTAATACAAAAAAAGGTTAAATAGTCCATAAACCATAACCTTTCACCTTTTGAAAGACACCACGACCATTGACATTTGGAAACAATGAACAGTCCTTTATCAAAAGAGTCTGTAATGGCCACGTATTGGTCCAGGTCACAACTCAACACTTCTTTCCTGATTAAAAAACTGTGCAGAAAGGTCAAAATTAGGTTTAATGCAACTTGAACATTAACCTACAAGCCTAAAACATGCGGGGGCACAAGATCACCTCACAAGGTACCACACCACCACTTTGGATGGTAATCGGCCTTGTACTTTTGGCATTTAGATTGGCACAGGATTCATCGATTTGAACATGTTTTTAACCTCTGATCCTTAATTTTTGAAGAAAAAATGTCATTTATCAGCAGTGGTGAATTGTTAGTAAATGAGGGTGGGGTGCTCGGGGAACAAGAACGCTCAGCAGGTGGTGAATTGTTAAAAGTAAGGGTGGGTTGCTCGGGGAGCCAGGACGCTCAGCAGTGGTGAATTGTTAAAAATGAGGGTGGGGTGCTCGGGGGACAAGAACGCTCAGCAGTGGTGAATTGTTAAAAATGATGCTCAGCAGTGGTGACCCAAATTCACCAGTTAAAAATGAGGGTGGTGTGCTTGGAGGACCCGAACGCGCAATATTGGTGAATACTTAAAAATGAGGGTGGGGTGCCTGGAGGACACGAACGCTGAGCAGTGGTGAAGTGCAAAAATGAGTGCGGGGTGCTCTCTAAGCAGTGAAAGATTTAGTGGACGAGACCATATTCAAAGAAGTTCATGTGTTGTAGAAAATATTTGAAACAAAAGTAAAAATATGTTAAACTACACACACACACACAAACACACTATATTAATACCAGGGACGTATAATTTCTGGAGGACAAGAGTATGTCCTCCTCCTCTTCATTTTTTCAACAGAATTAAAAAACAAAAATTGCGAAAAACTGTGTCCCCACGTTATGATATGTCATAACGTGCCCCCCTATTGTTTCGACAGAATTAACAAATATACATAAGGTTGTGAAAAAGTATGTCCCCTACTTTATGGCCCAAAAGTATGGCCCATATCCCCTTCCGACGCCCTCCCTCGCCCCCCATTTTCCCGACAAAATTTAGAATTTAAAATGTACATAAGGTTGCGAAAAAGTGTGTCCCTACATTATGGAGGAAAAGTATGGCCCCCCCTCCATCCCTTTCCCCACTATTACCATCCTTCCCCACGCACACACACTTTGTGAAGGAGAAATACGCCCCTGCTTAATACGTCACTGGATGTATACCCTACTTCATCTCCTACCGTGTTTTTTTTTTTTTTTTACAACTTTAAGACACCCCGTGTGCGTTTCTCGGGGTCGAATGCTATCGCCTCAATGAGTTCTGCTTGGAAACGGATAAATCGCTTCTTCACATTCTTGGTCCTCTGAGTTGTCAATGTAGAGATGGAACGGTCAGAAGTGAAGACGACCACTGTTTGTTTCGTGAGTAAAATATTTGCATTATACAGTTATATATTTTGTTCTAATCACATTTGTTGTATAATTCTTGACTTGAGTCAAGAAGTCGAGTAGTTTTGACCAGGCTCCGACACTTGACTTGACTAGTTGACTTGCCAAGTTGTCATAAAATAGCAAAAAAAGAAAGATAAGCCTTTTAATTGCAGGGCTTAGACACAAGGACACCTGCACCACGGTGAAAGGGGGATATCACCGCCGCCCTGAACTTGTTTACCGCATGGGGCAAGAAATGCCGTCTATTGCACGGGGTAAATGGGGAATAAAAGTATTCTTCGTAAAAGTTTTCTTTTTCTTAAGGCGTTGCTTACGCCCCTGACATTAAGGGCCATCTATTGTTATTAAAATGGGTCGGCGTACATTTTATTCCAAAAGATACTGATTGGCCTGTCAATGTAAATGCACCTTACACCGTTGTTTCGACCAATCAAAACACACGAATTGAAATCTATTTACCTCGATCCATACTGGTCAGTAGCGGCAATTTCTATTAAACATTTGGGAGGAGGGGGAGGGGGGTGGGGGGACGAACACAGACAGTGGTGTAGCCAACCACATATAGGTCTAGGCTTTATATAAGGCTTCATTTTTAAGGAGGGATTTATTGATATTCATCCTCCAGTTTTTACTTTGGCTACGCGCAGGGGCGTAGGAAGGGTCACCTCTCAGGGAAGGGAGTAAAGAACCCAAAACTTTCCCGGCTGCAAACGAAAAAATTGCACTCGTAAATTAGTTTTCCATTAAACGTTGTTGCTAGTCTAGTCGGGACATCTCGCTCAATTTTAGGATTTTTTTTTTCAATGTTTGTCAAATTCAAAAATTTGTATTCGATGTTCTTATTTACGTGAAATTTCCTTTCACTTTCCGGAATCTTTTCTTGTTTCTTCCGTTTTACAGAAAG
>JAIGNY010002044.1:342500-347500 GCA_020152595.1 Chiridota heheva
TTGAATAGATTGCAACTGCGCTGCAATTGTGGGATACTTCTGTAAAGGATTCCCTAATTGGGAACACAAATACATAAGTACATAATTGCATGCCTTGGAGAGTTGGGAATAAACCACATCGCTCAATTAAGGACCCACATGCATATACATGTATAACGTGTTGAAAAAATATAGTAAAGCAGTTTCATACCCTATGTAACAGAAAAAGATGGCGTACTTTTGAAAATGCAACAGTGTTGTAAAGACTTGGTCTTAAATTGCAAACACAGACCCAAGGACAATCACAACTTTGAGGAACCTTTTGAAAATGATGTCAGACACTCGCACTGCACTCCCTTTGAGAAATCTCACTATTTGGACGCGTCAATCGTCATAGATATGTAACAGGTCCTCAAAAATCCTCAAGAGACCTTAAAAGATTAGGGTTGAAAACACACACTTGCACATACCCCCTCCCCCCCCACACACACACACACATACCCACACACACACTTTGTGGAAGAAATTACAGTCATGTCGTCTCCGCACTTGGCTGCTTTGTAAGGAGAATTTACGGCCGGTGTGATAGTCAATTTTGCCCCCTCCCCCTCCCCCCTCCGTTAATTTAGGTCCCCGGTCCTTATTTCCTTAGTAATGTCTAGTAAATTTGGTCCTCCGGACTAGGTAATTTAGTGCTGTGTCTGTACGGTTCCTTCAATTAATTGTGTGTACTGAAGTGATAAGCTAAAGCCGAAGTTAGTAATATATACAGCACCATTGTACTCGTAGAATTTGCCCACAAACAGAAAATAGCTTCCAGTAAGTTCTTCGGTGAAAAAGAAATAAAATCTTTTCTTCGATCTGTGCAGTACCCATCGGGATACACTAAAGAAAAAAAAGCGTGCTTTACGCAAAACGGCAGTAAGATTTTACTGTGAAGGGAAAAGAAGGGCATTTTCTTGCAAAAGGGGGACAAGTTGTAGTCTCCAAATTTCCTAGGAAAGAAGGGCTGGGCCGAAATTTCCTAGCGGACCGTTTTTACTATGAGGAGGACCAAATTTACTGGATGGCTACGGCTTTAGTTGTGTGGGGATCCCAAATTTCATAGAAAATAAGGGCCTGGGGAATTTACTGAAGGGGGTGGTGGGGGAGGGGAGGGGGAATATACTTTTACACCGGACCTGACCGTAACCAATTATGCAAAACCAATTTAACAATTTAAAATTGTTTTGCAAACCAACGTTCCTCTTGACTTTATCGGGGAAATTCAGTGACTACAATATTCGTGGAACGAGCTCCGGCCCTGGTTCCTACGCTAGTATATATTTTAAACGAAGACGAGATAGTTCATATAGTTCAGAATGACGGATGTGATAGCTCACGAATTTGATGTTGGATATGCCATATGTAAATTTAATTATTTTATATCAATTTGTCCTTTGTATCCAATAGCTGAAAAGAATGGATCCGAGATACCAAGATCGCACGTCATGCTGTGCCTTCTCCTGATCGTCGTCATCACATCCTCTTTCTATGATTAACATTTCGATGAAGATACAGAGATTCTTGAAGATGGTTATCATACAGGGCCGTAATTCTCTTTCAAAAAGTGTTCACAAAGAGAGATAAAGGGAAGAAGGGAGTGTGGGGGGAATCTCGAAATGTAATTTATATTCCGTAATATCTAGGGAAAAGAGTGCAGTAGCCCAGTGGTGTCGGTCTCGTACCCATCGAATCTCAGGCAGGGCGATGTGTGCTGTATCCTTGAGCAAAACTTCCGACTTTATCCCATTTGCTCCAGTTTACTCAGCTGTGAAATGAGCACCAGTTACGGCTGGGGAGTTGACCTGCGATGGACTGGTGTCCCATCCAGGGGAATTCAAGTGCTTTCATCCGCCTAGCACCGTGGAAATCGGGTATTAGCACCGGCTATATAAGCCCTCGAGGCTTGATGGGATTAGCCTAACTAATTTTTTCTTCCAATTTCGAGGAAAATTATATTTAATACCTTTTACTTACGAAAAGTATAAGTAAGGTTTCCAATACTGATTTGCTTCCACCCCATCGGAGAAGCGCCTCGACCCCCTTCCCTGTCTTTCTTTCTTTCGTTGAAATTTTTGCCATTTTAACGCATTTGATAACGAAAAAGTCTTTGTTCGCTTCTGTATAAGAACTTGTATAATGTAACTTTTTAGCTTAGAATATGCATCTTATCATCCCTACAGAGACAAACGGAGAATCATGAGAAGAAAAAGAAAGAAGAAAAAAAAACCTTCGGTTAAACGGACGTGCTATACCAGTGGCGTAAAATAACCATTTCAAGATCATTCGATTTCGCACACGCTATTTAAAAAATCTTATCATGGTGAAGTTATTTAGTTGCATGAATTTTTAGGTGATTTAATTTGAAGTTATTTTCAAGAAAAGTACAAAGTACTTTTCAGTCTTTTTAAAAACATGTAAAAGGAAACTACCTTTATCGTTAATGAAAAATAATGGTTCAATCCAGGACCGGTTGGTTTGAGTGCCGCTTTGCTGCCTCTCGGGCAGATTTGTTTTAACTTGGTATTTGAAACAGTAATAATTAGAAGTTCTCAACTTTACTTTAAGAAGGGTATAAAAACAAAATAAATGTTGATATTTACAATCATATGTCAAAATGTTTTGTTTTAATGGCGAGAAGGAAACGAAAAACCATTCGAACGTACTCAAGAAGCTGCCCCTGCCTGCCTGCAGGGCCGCCCCTGCCTGCCTCTGCCTGCCTGCAGGGCCGCCCCTGCCTGCCTGCAGGGCCGCCCCTGCCTGCCTGCAGGGCCGCCCCTGCCTGCCTGCAGGGCCGCCCCTGCCTGCCTGCAGGGCCGCCCTGCCTGCCTGCAGGGCCGCATTATTCCATGAGCTCAATAGGATACCATGAAAATTAAGTATGGGCCCCTTAAAATGATTTACGATTGCAGTCTGCCGTGCATGTGGATTGTTCGACTATAGCAGTTTAGACAGCAGGCCTTTTTAATGTTTTTTATATATTTTTTTTTACCTTACGCTCGAGCAATTCAAAGATATTTGGTGACTTTAATGCAAAAAGAATTGATTGGAAATGGTCACCGTATCTTAAATCAATAGCAACAATGAGTTTAACGCAGAGAAAATGATAAAAAGTGCCCTTTTCAGAGAGAGAATGTGCACTTCCAAATACTAAAAAAACGTTCCCCTTTCAAATTTTCATTCAAGAAATTAATTGAATCAAATTGTAAAATGTGTACACACTTCGCGCTTATGCTTGCTCTGTTTCTATTCTTTACCCTAAAAACAACGCAAAACGAATGTGGACCCCGGGCTCTTGTCGTAGACTGACGTGCCCCGGCCACCTATTTTTACAATTTTCAAAACGGGCAGATGAAAAAAGCCCTTTCAAATATTAACAAGCATGCCTATCAATGGGAACATAAATGTTCCTGTTAATGGGAACTTTGTGTACATTATAGAGGCCTTTTTTTTAAAATATTTCCCATGATCTTTTGCTATCCAAATTTGAACTTTGGCCCAACAAACTCATACAAATGTATACGAGCCTCTTGCATCCCAAACTTATTTGTTAAGGGATGGAAGGGAAAAGGGAGGGGGGGGGGGGGAAGAAGAAATTTTCTTAAATTATTGAAAATTTTGGGAGAAAACGGCAACCTTCTCACGAATTTGAATGAAACTTTCCGAAAATGAATGAAATCTCTCGAAAAGTTTTCCGGAAATTATTTGTTTGGAATATGAAAGAAAATTTCTTGAAATTTGAAGCTGAAGGATATTTCCTGGAAATTATCCCTTTGAAATAAGAACAGAAAGAAAAGGTGTGAAGGGAATCTTGACTCTTCAAAATCAATTCATCAGACCTAAGTTATTGGGTGCGGTGAATGGTACTTGGCCCCATAATAAGGAATGCTTAAGATATATCATGGTCTACATTATCAGCATTATCTATCAACTTTAACTGTTGCATGCCATAGTCTGTATCAAGGCCGCTTTTCCAAAATTCGCCCTGGCCGGTCGAGTAGAGCCACGTCCTTCAATGGTACAATTGATTTAAAGTTTAAAGGTTTAGTTCAGTGATCAAGCAAGCAGGGCCGGATTTAGCAATGGGCAACATGGGCAGTTGCCCAGGGGCCTCCACAACCAAGGTCCTCCACATTTTCATGAAAAAAAATTGTAAGGGAAAAATGTGGTAGCAACCTGTTAATTTGCATTGGTAGGAGTGGTAGCAACCTGTTCATTTGTACTGAAAATTGGGCAGGCAAACAGGCTTATAACATGAAAATTCTTGAACATGAATTTACTTCAAAAATCACAAAATACTGAACCATTTTGCATTTAAGCACCCTTAAATCTTCCAAAAATGTTCTTTCCAACTTGAAAAACATATTTCGTTGAAAGGTAAAGTTAAAAGGCCATCTGTCGTGATTAAAATGTTACGGCGTACATTTTATTCAAAAACGATACTGATTGGCCTATCAATGTAAGTGCACAGTGTTCCATTGCGTTTCGACCAATCAAAACACATGAATTGAAAATATATTTACCTCCACGATAACTGGCCTTCAAGATAAGTTATAACGAGCTCTTTGATTATTTTAACCACTGTCCAACATTGTTCTAATTCTCGATCATTTTATACTTTGTTTTATTTCTAGAACAGTTCATTAGTGTAATATAACAGTTTATTGGTGTTTATTGTTGCTATGATTTGATAAAAGCTATTATGTTTTATAAAGATTATAAAAACAAGAGTATTAATTAAATTCATTTTTATACATGACTTTCTAAATGAGCTCACCTCCTTATAATAGATCATTTACCATCTCCTCAGCACCGATTTTTTATGCAAATTTTGTGATGTATTACAAGGCAATCTTGGTAAATTGTTGGGCTTTTACACTGTCATGACTGTAATGTCGGTAGAAAATTCATCGTTTGTTTATCTCATCAGAAAAAGAAAAAAAAATACTGTGGCTTATAAACGAAGAAGGGAGTCTCCA